>BPLQ01009992.1:0-84931 GCA_021605075.1 Caerostris darwini
TTTATTGTAACACTACTTAGATTTGTTTAAATTATTTAATAGCAACACTACTTACTCCCCTGCGTACAATGTACATATTGTATCTGACTGGTTGAATAATAGATACAAGGACTGGCGTGGAAGATATTATTTTTTCCTCTCTTAACAAGAATAATATTGAGAATAAAAAACAGTTTCACTTTTAATAACTATCAATGGATTAATTTTGACTGATTAATGATTGACTGATTAATGGATTAATGATTTAATTTTGAGACACAGAAAAAATAACAGCAAAGTATAGTACTCAATGTTGTGTCATACTGTATTTACACTAAAGCCAGTTGTCGCCTGTTGAATGAACAAGCAATTATCTATATATAAATTCGGAACAATTTCAAAAATACAAAAAATTAGAAAAATATATATAAAATCAAAATCTAACTAAATATATCTACATAATATAAACGTAAAATACTTTTTAACGGCAGGAGGACATAAAAATTGAACCCCTTTCCCCCCCAAAAAAAAATTAATTAAATTCATCCATCTTCACTTGGGGAACATTATACTACATTCGATTTAAATATGCTAAAGAAACAAAGAATCGTTTGAAAGACGACCAGAGATTTGTGGAATCTTTGCTTTCTTCATTGAAAAGCTTTATTTCTTGATACAGCTTAGATCTTTTGTACCCACGAAGGTATAAGTCAAATCCTGTTTTCCAAAGAGTGAAGATCAAATCTTACACATTGATTATTCACCAGGACATCCACAAGAAAGATAGAAGGAGAAAGGGGTTTTCTAGTGTGACATGACAGAATGATGGATTGCTGCACACCTCTTCACTTGTTCGATGCCCACATTCTCAAAGTTTATTTGAAAGAATTAGTCGATTTTGAATCCCGAGGCAATTTCACTTCATTCCAATGATGTCTCTTCATTTGGATGCACGACAACGCCAGATCGCTAAGAGTCTTTTAAAGATAACGGATCTTTTACTATTAAATAAGGCTCAAGAAGTTTGACAGCGTGCTCTATGTTAAAGCTCTAAAGCTCAGAAAAATTCCAGCTGTCGATGCTGTTCGTCACACATATTGTCAAAATTGCCATCGGTATTTCTTGTTTCTTAAAATGGTGTTTATAGATCTTTAATGGTGTTTATATATCATTACCACTAGCCCACAAATGGAAAAATTTCGGAGTATTAAGAAAATGAAACTTTATCTGCATTAATTTTGTAATATATCATATTGGTGTTATGTTTTTTAAAATAATATTTTTTTAAAGAAACTTGTGTTCACTTTGTACATAAATAAATTGATATTATTCACATATTCGTACGTTATTAAAGTTGAGAATAAACTTTTAACAATGAAATTGTAAAATTTTTAAAATTTCTTCTAGTATGCCAATTCAAACGACTTAATTCTATATTTATATTTTATTCAGTAGGAATGAGACTAGTACAAATATGCATGAGCTCGGAATTGATGCAGGTAAAATATAATTTTTCAAAATATCCCCATTCATGGCTTAATGGGACACCAATATAATATCGCCATTCGTGAAATTTTATTTAAATGTTAAAGATCAAAAGTTTGTGATCTAATCCAAATGAGCTGATGCATCTAATAACTCCATCTGAGGGCCTAATACATTATCATTTTAACCACCACTTTAAGAAAAAATATCGAGGGCTATTTTGAACAGCATTGAATGGACCATATCGGCATTTTATGGTTTTTCTGGGTTTAATCTTACGACACGCAATTGCTCCAAATACTCACCAGGTAGTCAAACTATACTCCGTCTACAACATTGCATATTTAATCAAACTATACTTCCCCTGCACCATTGCATATTTAAGCAACATATGCTTCCCCTGCAGCATTGCATATTTAAGCAAAATATGCTCCATCTACATCATATTTAATAAAAATGGGCTCCATCTACAACAATGAATATTTAAACAAAATATGGTCCATCTACATCATATTTAAACAAAATATGATCCATCTACATCATATTTAAACTAAATATAATCCATCTACATCATATTTAAACAAAATATGATCATTCTACATCAATACATATTTAATAAAAATATGCTCCCTCTACATCAATGTACTTATTCTATCGATAACAAAAAAAATTTGTTAGTTAAAAAAATGCTTTGATTTAGTGTCAAGAAATTCAGCAAAGGCTATTTTGACAGCGAGATTCACAAAACATTTATTCTTTATAAAAGATTTCAATCGTTTAAAGAAATAGTGGTCAGCAGAAGAAATCTGATGAATAAAGTGGATGAGGCAGAACAGCAAATTTCAACTCCTTTCATTTCTGGAGTACGATTTGTGAAATTTAAGGTCCTGCGATATCATAGAGAATAACGCCTTTTTGATTCATCAGTGCTGTTTCTGATGATAACAACTTCTTATGCACAATATAAATTCTGTTGACAGTAATACTGTGCATTGATTGTTTGACCTATTCCTAAGAAGCTGTAATGGATAACCCACCTTTGATTCCACCAAATGGTCACTATTGTCTTCTTTGTATATAAGCTTAGTTTGGGCACTTGTTTAGGTTTTTCATATGCATACAGCATTTAAAATTATCACACAGTATCCTCCTTTCATCATAAATAATGATAGAGTCCAAAAAATAATACTTTCTTTGTCAATGATGAGCAAAAGTGTAAGCATTGCAGTGTCTGCCTACCTGATATTTCGTGTGGTACGGATTTGTTAAATTTTTTCACCTTTCCAATCGCTTCAATATGCCCGAAACTGTTTCTATGCAAAATCCAAAATGAATATCAAGTTCCAAAATCAATTTCAAGTTCGACATATACCTAAAAACTGGAATGGATAACTTCATTTGATTCCACCAAACCTTCGCCATTGTCTTCTTTGGATACAGACTTGACTTGGATGTGTGATTAGGCCTTTCATCTGCATACAGCATTTAAGATTAGCCAACGGCCGTACCATGCTGAATATACCGGTTCTCGTTAGATCACCGAAGTCAAGCATCATTGGGCGCGGTCAGTACTTGGGTGGGTGACCACCTGGGAACACTGCGTGCCGTTGGCAAAATTGGGACCTGAATGGCCGAGTGATCTAGCGCTCTGGCGCTCGGTGTCACAGGTTTCGGGTTCGAATCCCGGCGGTGCCATGGATGTTTGTAGTGGTTCGGAATCCACTTTAAGCCGTAGGTCCCGGTCTTCTATGACTGTAAGAGCGTCACGGAGCAAAAGTCAGGCTTCTACCTACGGGGTGCTCCATCACAACAGAAGCTGCTTCCTTCCCCTTCAATCATGAGTCCATATGGGCTCGTGGGCTTGGCCAGCCAAGTGGGATAAGAAACAACAACAACAACAACAAGATTATCACACAGTATCTTCTTTCCATTATAAATAAAGATATCTAAAAAAGAATAATTCCTTTATCGAATACTCAATGATGAAGCATTGCAATGTCTGCTTACCTGATAATTCGTGTGGTACCCATTTGTAAAGTTTCTGTCATCGATTGTCATCCCTTCAAGATGCATCGAAACTGTTTCTATCCATCACCCAAAATCAATAGCAAGTTCTGTAATATTTATTGTAAGGTATCTTCAACTTTTACTTTCATAACATCATTAAAGAAACGTTTTCAAGCCTTCTACGGAATTCATTTTTCAAAGATCATATCTCCTGATTTTAACTTTTAAAACTATCGTCTCCCTGTGGATACATTAATGCTGCATTTGGGAATGACAGAGCTAATGTTTTGTGTAGTTTGGGTAACAGAATGTCCAAGTTTAGTTACATACATAGTAGTAATCCATATTTTATGATGATCTATGTTTATATTTGTTTAAAGTTTTTCTTAAAATTGTCGAAATTTATATGCAAATCAAGCATTTAATTAGACAGAGCGTAGAATAATAAAATTATATATAATATTCTTATTTAGCTTAACACTTGCAGATATATATTTCATAAAACGTAAGCTAATATTCAAAAGACCATTTCATATGATTCAACCGCAATATATTAATTTTTTGAGTTGTTTTTTATCAATACAATATTTGATTAAATTTCTGTTCAATATTTGAATTTAATTTTATAATTGTTAGAATGACAAAATACTTTGTTAGATATTTATATTGTTGAGAATATGCGTAAATAAATGTATAGATGTTATAATGTTTTATTCTAGAGTGATTTATCTTTGGTATTTCCGTTAATACTACATTGAAGCTAGATAATCTGGACAAAATTACTAATCCTTCACTACAGCGGTCCCTTAAGTACCAGATTAGAGAGCGCCTACTGGATTTTACTGATTTCGTCAATGTATATTTATGCATATATTCATTGACTGATATCAGTTCATAAAATTAAATTTTAGAAATATCAATTAAAAGGACCCTTTAAAAGGATAAAAGGATGATTTTGAAACTTTTTATCAAAAAGATTTTCCAATAAAAAGATCATTCAAAAAATAATAAATGTATACATGTTATATGTCTAATATGTGATAATATATATGTTAAATGTATATATGTCTTTAAAAAAGTTCTGCACCAGTTTGTACCTATAAAGGAAAAAAATTTATGGCGAAATTTATTTATTTAATTATTTTATTTTATTTTATTTATTTATTTAATTGAATATGTTATAACTGAAATGTTTTTTTTTCTCTTGAATTAAACACAATAGAAAAATGTGTAATATAACTAAGAATTATATAACTAATTTTTATTAAACTAAATTATAACTAATTTTTATAAATACAAATCACGATTTAATTTATAGTATCTAACCTTTTATATTATACTATATATAAAAGTAAGAATCAATTAATTTTTAAAGCATATTACATTTTTATTATGAATGCAAATAAAAGACGACAATGTCACATTTTTTTAGAAAAATTTTGTTGGCGTTAGAAGATGATTAATAACTGTTTTAAATTATTTTTTAAAAAGAATATTGCTTTGACTTCTTTTCAAAAATCTTACATTTCGATTGATAAGAGAAAAAAAATCCTCTTAATAATATGTTATCATAAGAGAGAATTTATTTAGATTCCTATGTAAGAAAATGTTTAATTAATGTTTCATTTACAATTCATACAGTCAAAAATATTTTATAAAATCTATGTAAATATGATTTGAATATAACAAATACAAATCGAAAAGTAAACATACCATCAAGCTCTATCATAAAATTTTGAAAGCTATATAAATATATTTAAGCATTAGAAAATATTTTTCAGCATATCACACCCAATGAAAAAGATAATTAGATCCATATAAAATGCACATAAAAATCAGCCTTTCAGAACTGTTTGACTTTAAACATTTTAAATCATCATCATCATTGGTTCAACAGCCCCATGGTGGGCCAAAGCCGTCTGCCAGATTTCGAAGCATCAGATGTCTTCTTCTTACGGGGTAGGGTTGCCATCCCTACGCCCAACAGTCATGTTAGACTGGGACCTACAGTTTAAAGTGAATTCCGAACCACTACAAACATCCATAGCATAGCCCAGACTCGAACCCGAAACCTCTGACACCGAGCGCCAGAGAGCTAGCCACTCGGCCATTCAGGTCCCAAACTTTTTTTAATACATTGCAAAAATAAAAAAATAATATTCTTAGCATGAAAAACGTTGTATAGAAAGTTTTCGAGGAAGCCATGTTCCATATTTTTATTCATACTATTTTTTTTAATAATGGCAGCCTTTTATAATGCTTATTTTATTGTACTTTATACAAAATTTGCAGTTATAAATTAATATTTATGGGCACAAAACATGACACTTTGACAGTACAGATTTTATCAAATAGATGGCTTAAAAATCCTACTCTAATTTTAACAAAAAAAACTTCCACTTCGGTTTTATTACGCAGTTAAAAAACGCTTTCAACTTGTCAGTCTCGCACTCAAACGCCAGACAGCAATTACAGTGTGATCGTAACTACTACGATTTGACATTTCGAACTTCTCCAAACGATACAGATTAACAACCCCATTTCGGCCTTAATAACTTCGTCATTCGATTTGAACTTTTGCTGCTACAAATCTCACCCTATTCGATCGCTTGGCGATAAAAAGAAAAAAAGTTTTCATTTGGCGACTTTCTTTCACTTTTCACCCTCAAGTGTAACTTGCAGTAACCCTTTCTACTTTAAGTCCTTTTCCGCCCGACCGTGTGATAAGATTAGTGAAAGGAAGCGAATGTAGGTGGCGCCACAAGGCAGAAGTGGAAATGCTGTTACATTTCTAAAACATTATTTGTGAGTTAACGAGGGACTTCCTTCGGCCGTTTTATTATCTATCACACTTTCAGAAAAAAAAATTTTACTTTTCACTTAGCAAAAGAAAAGAAAATTTTCCGTGATGTAATCTTAGATCATGATATTATTAGTCTAGCAAAATAAGTCCAAAGATTTTTATTGTCAAAGAAGATTGATAAAATATCATTCCACATTTTGTTACAGCCCGAAGACTGACAAAAACAAGTTTAAAAAAGATTGATAAATCATTTTGAAATCAATTAAATTAGAATCATAAGAAAAATTAATAAATATCCAAGACATACACGCCATAGCAATTAGAATGTTGTTGTACTATTGTGATTTTGTAATTTTCTTGAGTTTAGGGAATATTATTTAATTTTATTATCTATCACATGTTTAGAAGGAAAAAAAAAAATTTCACTTAGTAAAATAAAATAAAATTTTCCATGGTGTAATCTTAGATCCTGATATTATTAGTCTAGCATAATAAGTCCAAAGATTTTTGATCAAAGAAGATTGATACCATCACTCCAGTTTTTGTTACAGTTGAAATAAGACTGACAAAAACTAGTTTGGAAAAAGATTGTTAAATTATTTCGAAATGAATTAAATTAACATCGAGAAAAAAATGAATAAAATCCAAGACATACCAATTAGAATGTTATTGGACAATTGTGATTTTGTAATTTTCTTAATTGTATAGTAGAATATACGTTAACCAGGGTGCACTACAGAAAAATAAAATTTTTTTCCCAGTAAAAAAAAAACAGGGAAGGACTTTTAGGATTAATTGCCATGCATTTGCGTGTAAAATTAAAGAAATGCAGAAAATTAGAACGAGGCTCCAGTTATCAATCTCCATCAAGCGTACTCATTGCACAAAGCAGTGACCAGTGGCAATCGCACATTTGCCTTTTTGCCAACTTTATAGCATGGTATAGATAATCACTAGAGGATAATTATTAATAATCGCTTGCATTTCTTATTTATAAATATAATTAAAATTTAATTTTTTATTTTTTTATTATTCTAAATGATACTTTTATAAAATATAATTTTAAAAATATTTTTCAAACAATAAAATAAGTTAAATATTACTTCTTTAATAAAATAATTTCAAACATATCACGATCTATCCTAATTTCACATGTTGTTGGGAAACGCTTTGATGGAAATTTGAAATACCCTCAAGTAATTATTATATCATTTAGTTAAATGCAATTTTGCATTTCTTATTTATAAATATATTTATTTATTTATTTTTTATTATTATTTTAAATAATAATTTATGTAATATAATTTTAAAAATATTTTTCAAACAAAATAAACTAAGAAAAATCTAACTCATTCAAGAAAAAACGTTCACACATATCGTGATCTTTCCTAATTCCACATGATGTTGGCATAAAGCTCTGAAAGAAATTTGAAATAACTGAAAGTAATTATTATTATTGTTATCATTTAGTTAAATGTAATTTGAAAACTCTTTTCCAAACAGCAAACTAATCACCTTTTATTCCCATATTAAACACAGGATAAAAAATTCCATCCATGATAACACATGCAAACTTAAGAGTGATCTTTACTAATCCAATATACTGTTGGAAAGACACTCTAACGGAAATTTGAGATAACTGCAAGTAATTACGCTTCTATTCATGGGGGAAATCAAAGAAGTTGAAGCAAGTTTTTCCTTTTATTACTGCATGTTTTTTGGAGTCTCTTAAAAACATTAATATTCATTGATAAGAAAATTGCTAAAAAGACTCAAAAGTGAGAAAAATTCATCCCAGCAAATTAGCCTGTAAGCTCTGCTCGTTTAAAATGTTACATTTAATTTTGTGAAACATCTCGAATTAGGATTCGAAAATGTGTTCATTATTATTTATTGGATTTTTTTTTTCTTTTTTTTAATTTTGACAATGGGATATAAAATGTCTTTAGCAGGTTTTGTACAATTTATAATCGTTCTATTAAACAAATAAGTTTAAATTTACTTATGATTTAAACTTTTCTTGATTTCTTTTTTTTTGTAGCTTTTTTATAGTAATTTTGAATTATTGAGCAGATGTACCAATTTTTTCATGTCTTTATGGTCAATTTTATATGTGGACTTGAAAAAAATCCAATTAATGTTTTGAGAAATTTAGAAATGAAAATAATTGTTCCCTTTAGAAATGTAAATATTGCTTCAATGACCATTGTTGTTGACATTATAAATGGAAATATTGCTTTAATGTTTATTGTTGTTGACATTATAAATGGAAATATTGCTTCACTGTTTATTGTTGTTACATTAGAAATGGAAATATTGCTTCAATGTTTATTGTTGTTGACATTAGAAATGGAAATATTGCTTCAATGTTTATTGTTGTTGCTTTCAAAAATGAAAATATGTCCTCAGTGATCATTGTTGTTTCCTTTAGAAATGATCCATCATCACTGCAATTATCTACTAGCACAATCATGTTTCAACTGAAGAAAACCAGAAACACGCTAACCCAACAATGATGGCAAATATTTTAGAAAACACACACACATATATATACATATATATTCTATATATATAGATAGATAGATAGTGATATATATAACTAAAAATAACTTTAAGCCATACAAGAAGTGGATCATTTTTTCAACTTACAAAGCAGGTCAATGATTTTTGTTTTCTTCATAAATTTTTTCCAGGGTTTTTTTTTATTGAAAAGCTATTATGTTTTTAACAATGTAGCCACACAACAAGAAAAATTCTTACTACTTTTTTATTAATTAAATTAAAAATTGTCATAAAATCAATGATTTGCAATAATTCTATGGATTTTTTTATAAATTATAATTTTTAAATTTTGTAGCTATTTCTTCGCAGAAAGACTAAACAAAAGTTATTAAAACCAAATAAAGCAAAGTCATATTTGCTACTTTATTTTATTCAAAAAAAAATGAAACCAGAAGAACAGATTAAAAAATAACATTTACAG
Source organism: Caerostris darwini (assembly GCA_021605075.1). Taxonomy (NCBI): domain Eukaryota; kingdom Metazoa; phylum Arthropoda; class Arachnida; order Araneae; family Araneidae; genus Caerostris; species Caerostris darwini. The sequence continues at coordinate 9,258 of BPLQ01009992.1, forward strand.
CTGTATTAAAAATTTGCTAAACTTTTAAACTAGTCAATTTGTTTAATAAAATTAAATTTTAAATTTAAATTCGTAACCACTCCTTTCGTATATTTGACAATATACACTGCAGTGCACATCAGAAGAGCCCTCTTTATACTGACTGAACTTCCTCAGCAGCGGCCAAGAACTGTTCTCATGTGGTAAAATGCTACACTTTTTTGTCAATTAACTATTGATGTCTGTCCTTAGATAGCCTAAAATACAATAAATAATTGTTGCATAACTTAGGCCCATCATAATTAAGCCTATTTCCCAAATCAAAAATAATAATACCATAAATTCTATCCATATCAAGCATGTACTTGTAATTTTTTAAGGAAATTTATTTAAACTTTCACAGCATACGACTACTGATACAAAGAATTTCATTACCTTATTTCCTCTGTAACTGATTACAGATCCATTGTTGACAGTTAAATGCTGTGACTGAATAACACTACATTTTCTACCACCTTCGGGAAAGTGTTGAATTGTTACATTTAAAGTGAAGTTTAAACACAATTCCAACCTCTCGGGTACCGTCAAAATAATTACTCTTTTAAATTTGCATGTATTTAACAACTGAGAATTATTTGCCCAAGTTCAGTTAATGGAAGGCTTCACGGACACTTTGGGAATGTCAGATGTCCTTTGCTTCTACTAGCACCACACACAAATGTTCATTAAGCTTCTATTCCAAAAAGTAAAACTTTCATTTACATTGAGAAAGTATTGTCTGATCTAGGTTAAAGTGCTCGTTTAATGCTGGCCACTGGGATCTTTGTTATTCGCAGATGATTTGGTGAAATTATAGCAGATTAAACATTATGCAAGGTGGAGACAATGTGGAATGGTAATGTAACAGTGGGGATAATGTTAAAAGATATGAAATTCAACTGCTATCAACGTTAACAGGCTCCAACTACAAGGTTGGGGTGTGCTGCTTTGCATGCGTAAGTGACATAAAGGGATGGACTTCTGGCAGAACTTTCGAACGGTCCTGCATTTGCATGTTGTATTGAGAAATATTTGGAAAATTTCAACCACTGTTTGACTGTCATTGATTCATTGTTATTTTGCAACTATCGTCTGTGAGTCGACGCGTTTTTCAAAACATTGATTACAGGGCGCCCTGTAGGTGAATTCAATTGCGGATTTGAACCTTCATTCTTTTGTTAGCTATCTAGTGAGTACGAACCATTGCCTACTTCAGGGAGTAACAGCCCCATGGTCCGTCAAGGCCGTCTGCCTATTGGCAGATTTCTAAACAGAAGTTGGTTTCTTTTTTACAGAGTAGGGTGGTCACCCCTTACACCCAACAGTTATTAGGTCAGAACCTACAATTTAAAGTGGATTCTGAACCCCTATAACATCAATGGCACTACCGGAACACGGGCCCAAGGCCTGTGACACCGAACACCAGAGCTCAAGTCATTCGGCCATCAGGCCTCCACTGACCACTAGTAATATAAAAAGGTAAATTTAAAAAATGGAAACAGAATTTTGAAATATTATCCAAATTTTTTAACTTTTCAATTTGCTTTCTAAATTAAATTTTAAATTTTAATTCACATCAACGAATTCATGAATTTAATTCATTCTTAAAAAATGTTTATTCATATCATATCCATTCATAAAAAAGATTAACAACAATTCATATGACTATCTTAATGGCAAAAAAATTCCATACACATACAATAACAATGACTACGTCAGTTCTTGACACGTTTATTTAAACGTTCACAGCATACAAACAACTATTACAAAGAGTCCCATTATTTCTTTCCTCTTTACTTGATTAGAGCTTCATTGTTGGCAGTTAAATGTTTTGACACAATAATGGTATACTTGCCACTATCTCCTGAAAAGTAATGAGTTGCTACATTTAAAGTGAGGTCAGACATAATTCTATCCTCTGGAGAGCTTGCAAAAATTACAACTCTTTTAGAATCGCGTTCCATTAACTCCTCGAAATGAGCTGTCTGCGTTGGATTAATGGTGGGACACTTTGTTAGTGTCAGTTGTTCTGTCTCCTGCTACTGGCACACCCAGATGTTCAAAGAAAAATTCTTACACTCAAAGTCTGAATATTAATCTAAATAATTTACATGATAAAGATTATTGCATTGCGAAATAATAGCTTATCAATGTTCTTCAATATTTTGTCACTATTTTAAAAATTAATAGCAGATATGACCGAGCGTTGATGAGTTACAGGGAAAAAAATTGAGTTTTCGTAAATTTTATTAAGAAAAAAATGTGTCTGCAGAATTAAAATTTGAGGTTTTTAAATAACTAGCTTTGAATAACATAAATCAATTATACTTATCCAAGAATTCCAAATAATTTTTTTTAATCTGTTAGCAATATAATAATGCTAGTATGGAAAATAAATTGAAAACTGATAAAGTAAATTTTCTGAATTATTTTTTGTGCAACACAAATTGGCAACAAAAAAGTAGTACCAGTCAATTTTTAAGGCTGGCACCATCTAGTGATGTAAAAATCAGAAGGCAATAAATAAATAAACTTATTCAATTAAAAAATTATCAATAAAAAAAATGTTCGTAATTTACCGATCATGAAGTTGTAAAATAAAATAATAAATTCAGATTGAAAAAATCTAAATTTATATGTATTATATTGTTTACATTATCCTAGACCATGCAAACATACATGCATTCATTCATTTTTATATAGAAAATTTATACGGAGATTTTTTTTGAGAAAATAACAGATATGCTAGAAAATGGGGTTTTTTTTTATTAAAATAACACAGATCTGAAGAAAGGATGTTGTTGAGTCTGTTGGAAAACAATTTACTAGAAAGTCAACAATAAAAACAAACATCTCATCTTATCACAACACAGATAACATTTTTATTTTACATAATGACTCTACTTTATGAACATTGTATTAAATTGCATAGATCACTTTCCTAAATAATGGATCTCCTCCAAGATATCAGAGCAAAAATTGTAATGCCTATGTTTGTTTATTAGATGACAAAGTATTATACATAATATTAATTTATGTGCAACTTTATACTTTTGAACAATTATAGTATTTTTACCATATCAGTAACTTTATTATCTCTTCAATTTAATTAAATGCATTACTCTCATTTAATTAAGTCTGACAAGTAATATAGTCCCTAAATAACAGGTCTTCTCCAAGATAAAAGGGCAAAAATTGTAATGTCTATGTTTGTTTATCAGATGATAAAGTGTTGCATATAATATTAATTTATGTGCAACTTAGTATTTTTGAACAATTATAGTATTTTTACAATATTAAGAACTTTACTATTTCTTCCAACCAATTAAATGTATTACTCGTTTAATTAAGTCTAACCAGTAATATTGTCACTAATGACAATATTATATGTTGTCATGGTCATATAACAATAATTTTTGATCATTAATCACAGATCACAATGTTATATATTGCCATCATTGACTAATTATCTACCTTTTGATTCAAATTTCTATTTTTAAGGTTAGCAAACTTGATTGCATGCTATAAATATTTATGAAACAAACCATGCAGTAAAAGGTATGAACCTTAGTTTTAAAGGTGAAATTTTTTAGGTATCCGATGAATTTATTTTGTATTGTCGTTTATTTTTATCACTTTCAAAGCAAATGTCTGAAAGAATAAACTAGCAAAAGAAATAATAGTAAAGTTTTCCCAAAATACAATAACTAACAAAGGTAGAGGTATTAATTTTACAGTTATTACTGACAAAGAAAATGTCTACTTCATTTCAAATAAAGATTGTATGCCTAGATGAATTTGCGAGCTATTGTTTGTCTCAAAATTTATGTTTCCTTCTCACCCACACCTGCTAGCCATACAGACACTTCAGAGATTCAAATTAATTATTTTATTCCCAAATGAAATGCTGAAATGCTAGGTTACCATTCATATTTAATACAAAATCAGTTTTGCTAGTTAATTTAAATAAAAAAATGCAAACGAGGTAATGATAAATAACTAAACTAAAATGAATAGGATATTTTATCATCTAAGGTTTTTTAAGGAAATTTCGTTTTTAGCAAAAATAAAAGAATAATTTAATAATATGTTTGTTATAAATAGAGGTGTTTTTGCAAACCTATGAATTTTTATTGTGTTTTTTTCAATCATATCTATATTTTCTTTTTAATAATATAATCTTCTAAATACGCTGGATTCCAAAAATTAAAAAAAGGCGATTTTAAAATTTTTATTCATTAGTATTTAATTAAATTTCCCAAACACATTAATTAAATTGAGCTTCACAAAATTGGTATCAAAAGAAAAACAGCTGGCTTATTTTCTGTTTTGAAAAGTACACAAAATGAAATTATAGAAAAAAGTACTGTACGTTAATTCAATGTGTGATAACGTTCACCTTCAATAAGAAGTGTGATCATCTCCAGAAGATATATAGACAAGACAACGATTTTTCAACCTTCTGCTTTCAATAAAACTTTTAATTTAAAACTTTTTCTGTCTTTTCGAAATCAATATAAAGGTACATTCGTCAATCTCAATATTATCGCAATAAAATTAAAAACTGACAAGACAATTAAACTAAACTTACAAAAATTCGTTCAATGAAGTTTGAAAATTCAATCAACAAACACGCTGTTAATAAACTTTTCCCGATTTTCGAAAACGTCATATAAATTTTTCACTGCTAAGCCTAATTCGGAAAACATTCTTTTTAAGAAGCTTCCAACAAAAAGAACAAGACAGCTGGTATCTTCCTACCCGACTAACCCATCACGCTGAACGCTCTAATCTAATTCTCGTGCCATCAGAGGGCATAATAACAGAGCAAAGATAAATGTGACACCCAAATAAAATAAACCCTAACTCACAAAGCATTTCAGTCAATTGATGTTATTGGAAAGTACCTCCAGTTCGCATCTTCCATCGCAATCGCTATTGAATACTTTTCGAAACTAATTATTTCCTTCTGTAATAGCTTTATAGCTTGTTTCTGAAGTGAGCTTTGATCATCTCACTTCACAAAAGCTCTAAAGCTCTCCTCTGATCTAAGCCTGAATCGCGAGCGGAGAGGATTCAAAATCAATTTTCGTCACTTGCAGAGTGATTAAAACTTTCACCCAAACCAGAATAAATTGCCCCAATATATATATTTATATACGTATGGTATATATATATATATATACCTATACTTTTACTGGAATGGCCTAAAGTTTGTTCCCGGTCGTTAACGGTTACTTTGCGGAAGTGCTCTGTTTACTGCAATGGTAGGAACTAGGTCATCGATTAGAACCAATTGTAAAACTGCGGGCTTTCTATCGATTAATCCTTTTGTTTAATTTCGAAGCTTTATTTATATCAATAAGAAGTACTACACTAAGAAGAGTAATATTGAGTGGAGTATTTTAGGGGTTTGCAAAGATTCGTTTGTGAATCGAATTCTTTTATGGATGAATAGGTCATTGTCTATCTGTGAAAAATTGTCGTAGATAACTTCAAATTTAGGTTTAAAAATAGAATTGAATTGCAATGCATTTAGGCTAAATAAAATATTTTTGCTTTTAAAGAATTCCTCTGGAGAGATCCTATCGTTTTTATTTTGAAATGCAATTTTTTAAATTATCTGTACATAATTCAACTTTCTTTTCAATATTAAATGATTTATTTCATTGTGTTGTCCTGATTACATTAAAAATAAATAAGCAATTTATTGAAATCTATAATTAACATCTGTAATTTGTGATAAATTTGTGAGTTATCATATAAATTAAGAAGAAAAAAATTTCATAATTACGATATTTTAAACTATAAACAATATTATATTTTTATTGTAATATATCTTAAATATATAAATTACTTATAATTAACATGTCGGCATTATAAAAAATTTTTAAAAAAAAACAAATGACAACAAAACATTTATCCTTCTACTTCACCCAATTTAAACGCTATTAAAATCATATAAATTCATAATATTCAAATGCTTTGTAAAAAATTCTTATAATAAAAGAGATAATTAAATAATATAAAGAAATTAACTATAAATCAATAGTCATTAATATGAAAATTCCCAGCCACAATATTTTTTTGGTGTTCATCTGCATCTGTGTGTCTGTTTTGGATTTTGTTCATAAAAAGTATTTAGAATTGTTTTGCTATACAATACAAAACTTTAACTCTCAAATACGTAATTAAGTGATACGCATATGCATACGTTAATACGTAATTAAGTGAAATAAAAACTAATTGTCCTTCCTTACCATTTATCATCACACCTTTATTATTGTTGGTAAATGAAGGTTGCAAGAAGCAGAGATTACTAATTTTTAAAACATAAAAACAAGAGCTTTTAACTTTATTTTAATAGATTTCTAAAAAAAATATTTGCTTTTATATTTTTTTATTAATCTATACAATACAAAAATTTAACTCTAAAATTGCTAATAATAATTGATACGTAAATTAGTGAAATAAAAATTATGTTTAATACATAGTTTTATAATAAAAGTTATGTTTATAAAAATTATGTCCTTCCTTACCATTTATCATTACACCTTTATTATTGTAAGCGCCATTCATTAAACGAAAACCATTCGGTTTGGTAAATGAAAGTTGCAAGAAGAAGAGATTTCTAATTTTTAAAATATAAAACAAAGAGTTTTTAATCTTATTTTTGTAGGTTTCTAAAAAAAAGTATTAATAGTTTTTTAGTTTTTTTTTTTTATTATATCATCTATACAATACAAAAACCCTCCCAAGTCCTGCTATGCTGCCTCATCGTGGCGGGAGGGTGCCCCTGGATAGGGTGGACGATGTATGTCGGGAGTTTTTACTCCTGGTAGGGCCACCCAAGGCGTGAAGGCCACCCTATTACATCCAGCTAAAGCATAGCAGGCACCTGGAGGAAAAAGTCAGACTTCAGCCCTCGTGGCTCCTCTCCAAATTGAAGCTGCTTCTTGCCCTTAGCCATGGATCAGTTGCATCTAAATGTTAGAAATACAGCATCGTCCGTCGGGCTGGATAAACAGGGACGCGAGCGAGATTTAGGCAGAGGGTTCCGCTCGAAAAAGTTACAGTCTCCCCCCAAGTGTAGAAAGATAAGGAAACTTCGCATTTTACAGTGCAATATAAATGGACTGTGTACTCCGTCTTCGAGAGTCAAACTTGATAAGATTTTAGAGCTTGCCAGCAAACACCAAGTGTCAATTATTGCTCTCCAAGAGACGAAATTAAATACAAGACATCGACTAAGAGTAAAAGGATATAACATAGTCCGCCAGGACAGGTCTTCCAATGGTGGTGGAGGCCTCATGTTTCTAATTAGAGATGTGTATTTTCAGAGGATCGACCGCATCAATTCACCGAGGAAAAGTCTGGAAAGTCAAGGAATTACAGTTTTGTCAAGGAAACATAACAATAACATTAACATTTTTAATTTGTATCACCCACCGAATAATCAGAAATTAGACTTGGATGCTTTGGAGGGACTATTTACCAATGCTACAGTCCTTCTTGGGGATTTAAATGCTAAGCACACTGCTTGGGGTTGTGCTTTGGAAAATAATAGGGGACAGGATCTGGAAAACTTATCAAATGATAAAGCCTTTCTTTTCTTAAATAATGGAACCCACACATATCGTTCTCATAGTTATAATACTACTGATGCACTCGACTTGACCATCTCTAGTCCAGACTTATTTCCATATTGCTCATGGAAAGTTGTTGACTATGTTGGAAGTGATCACTACCCTATTTTGATTGAGTTGGACTACGACATCAAGACCTACGGAAACAACAATATATATTGGAATTTTAAAAAAGCTAATTGGACTTTATTTGAGAAAAACCTAAACGAACAGCTTCAGAAGAACCCTATTACAGAAAATCTAGAAAATGAATGGTTTGTGTTTAAGCATTCTATTTTTACGGCTGCAGAGGGTGCTGTACCAAGAGGTAAGCATAAGAAAACAAGACCAGCTTTCACCAATGATTCACAGGACTTACAAAAATTATTGGCCAAAAGAGAACATCTGCTGCAGAGCCATAATTTAAATGATAACACAGATGCCAGAATTGAACTTAACAAAATTAATGCTGAGATCAAACGGAGTATTGTTCTATAAAGCAGAGCAACTGGCAGGACCTGTGTAAGAGCTTGGATTATAAAACTCCTAATACCAGACTTTGGCGATTAGCCAAAAAACTTGACAAAATACAACCACAGGTGGAAAATACAAATTCTATCATTGGTATCAATGGAACTCCACTGTAAATGACAAAGAAACTGCAGATGCATTGGGAAACTACTATTCTGAAGAAAGCAAATTGGCCTTAGGAAGGAGAACAAAAAGACTGGCAGAGCGACCAGAAAACTAATCAGATCTTGCAGGGTTCCAGCCAGTAATGAACTATTTAATATTCCAATTACTTCTTCAGAACTACTTTATGCCATCCAGCAATTAGATTTCAAGAAATCACCGGGACCTGATGGTATACATGGACAATTTATAGTAAATCTTGGATCATGTGCAACTAAAAGACTCCTGCATATTTTTAACTTATCATGGAAACTGGGTAGATTACCTAGGCAATGGAAAACTGCGATTGTTGTTCCCATTCGTAAGCCAAATAAGGATGCTAGTAGCATGGGAAGCTATCGACCAATTGCACTCACTTGCATGACGTGTAAACTTATGGAGAGAATTATCCTGAGGAGAATTACTTTTCATCTCATGAACCGTAACATGCTGCCACAAGAACAATATGGGTTTCGCAAGGGACATAGTACAATCGACCAAATACTCTACTTTGTCCAACGGGTTAGGGATGCACACAATATGAAGCCTTCCAGACACACTATGGCCGTATTTCTCGATCTCACTAAGGCTTTTGACAAAGTTTGGAAAAATAAGCTATTGGGGAAATGCTTTTCAGAGTTTGATATCAAGGGTCGTGCACTCCCATGGCTTTCAGATTTTATGAAAAACAGATCTTTTCGAGTGAGATATCAGAACAGCTTGTCCGAAATTTTTAAAACATATCAAGGAATCCCACAGGGTTCAGTTTTGAGCCCCACCCTCTTTTCATTATATTTGACTGGTATCGAGAGAGTTGTCTCCCCTTGTCAAATAGGCATCTTTGCTGATGACATTATCGTTTGGGACCACAATTCGGATTTAACTAAACTAGAAAAAACACTCAACGACACCTTGGAGAAAATTCAACACTTTGCAGATGAGCATAAATTGGCTTTTAACACAACCAAATCTATAAGTTGCCTCTTCACAACTAACAGACACTTGTTCAACTATCAACCAAAAATTTTTCTAAAGGGACAATTACTAGACTCGACTAAAACTCCTAGGTAGGAGTTTTAGTCGAGTCTCTAGGTACACTCTAGATACTGAAATTAACTGTAGTAAGCACATTAACAGACTCTGTGAGAAGGGTAGGAAAAGGCTTCAACTACTAAAATACATCTCTGGAAGAGATTGGGGAGCCGATGCAGGCACACTCAAGATCACTTATACTGCTCTTATAAGGCCAATCCTTGAATATGGCTACCAGATCTATCAAGTTGCTGCAAATACTAACCTAAAAAAACTAGAGAGAATACAATCTAGTGCTGCCAGAATTATCACTGGTCTCAGGCACAGTTGTCCCAATGATATTGCTTGTTATGAGGCTGATCTTCAGCCCCTCCCATTGAGAAGAGAAATAAATATGGCGAAGTACGTCGCAAAGCTAAAGAGTTTTAAGCCTTATAACAGATCATCTAACCTTTATCGAACTGGACGAATAACCAAAGATTAAAAAAGGACAGCCCTTTGGGTTTAATATGGAAGCAGGGATTGGCAGATATTGAAGTCGAGCCCAGTGTTCCTTTTAATCTACTGACACCTACTACTGTACTTAGTAATGTAACTTTTAATGAAGACTTGAATGTGAAATTTATCAAACACGAAGAACACCCGGAGTTGCTACGTCACTTGGCTCTCGAGATCATCAATAACATTTCTCCTCGGGCCCTGGTTATTTACACTGATGGAAGCAAATCTGACTCTGGAAGAACAGGTAGCGGAATTTTTATAAAGACAAGTACAGGATAATTTAGATATCGTTTTAGAAACCCGGACCACAGCTCAGTATTCCGCTCAGAATTAACTGCTATAAGCGAAGCTCTGAATCTAGCTTTAGACTTTAAAGTACCTGATGTTTGGATTCTGACTGATAGTAAGAGCTCAATACAGTATTTGAAAAATTGGCCAAGCATCTTGGACAAATTGGGGCAGGATATAGTTTCCAAACTAGCTGTTTTGGACCAGATCGGATCGATGTGCTTGCAGTGGATTCCCTCCCATGTGGGCATCTACAGAAATGAAATTGCTGATCTGCTCGCTAGGGAAGGTTGCGAACTTCCCAAAGCGTCTTCTTCCAATCTGTTAGCTTCAGAGGTTCATTCCATGACTTTAGCCAGAGTGAATACCTCTTGGAGGTCACCACCAATTCATGCATGGTACGCCGCTAAATATCCTGGTATGTCCATACAGTGCTCCTGTCCTAGACCTGCTCAGACGGTTTTAGCTAGACTAAGGACTGGCCACATTAAGAGTTTGACCTTCAATGGAGACGAGAAGACATATGCCCTTTGTCATTGTTCGACCATCGCATCTCCCTCTCATCTCATAGATTGTATTGGTGCCTCTGTGAGGCAACTGTTGAATGAGGGGAGGACATTTTACGATCTATTGATGCAGCATGATCTACTGGACTTGGTTTAGGATTCTAAATCAAGGGGATAAGCAACAACAACAACAACAACACAATACCAAAATTAACTCTTAATAATAGTTAATACGCAAGTTACTGAAATAAAAATTCAATTGTCCTTCCATACCATTTATCATCACACCTTTATTATTGTTAGCACCATTCACTAAAACATTACATTAAAAGGAAACTATTCGGTTTGATAGATAAAAGCTGCAAGAATCTGGGATTTCTAATTTTTTAAATATAAAACCAAGAGTTTTAATTTTATTTTCGTAAGTTTTTAAAAAACAATATGAGTATTTTTTTATTTTCCTTTTTACCATGCTGAATTTAATAAAAAGCGAAAAGTAAATCAGAAAAAGCTGTTTTCATAATTTTAATTGTCTGATTGTTAAATTTGTTATCATAGGGATCTTAATATTTTATAATGAGGAGTAAAAAACTGCAAAGCCTGGTTCATGTACAGTACTGTATTTCAGCAATTAATATTTATAATGTAGGGCCATTCTATCTCTGTCAATACTTGCACAAAGACTTGTATGCACATGTAACTGTGAAATAATTTCAGTAAAAAAAATATTTGTAACAATAATATATTTGAAGATAAATTTTTTATTTATACTAAATAAACAACATAATAATGCAAATATGTACTTTTGTACATACTTTGCTACTTTATTTTATTAATTAATATTTATAATGTAGGATAATTCTACCTCTGTCAATACTTGCACAAAGACTTGTGTGCACATGCAAATTGGGAAAAAAATTCAATGAAAAAATTTGTAAAAATAACATATTTAAAAGTAAACTAATATTTTTATTTATATATAAGAGCAATTTATTTTATAAAAAAGTTAAACAAATTAATGTTTTATATGTACTAAAGAAACAGTATAATAAAATAGACGTGTATTTTTGTTCTAGCTTTGAAAAAGTTAAAAAATTCTCTGCTAAATAACAATACAAATGTTTTCAGGCAATTTAATAAGGAAATGTTAGCATTATTTCTAACAAAGGAAAAAAAAAGTAGTTACATTTTGAGAATAATTTATGGAAATAAGAATTAATTTTGAAAAAGTATAATTATGTGTATAAATGTAAATTCTAGAAAATTAAACTGGTTCTGTTCCAAGAAAATTAAATATACGTTTAAAAATGAAATCATAAATCATTAGTACTATTTTTATATTTATACATTACTTTCTATCATTTGTTACCAAATGTAATACATGCTTTCCAATTTTACATTTCTTTTTAACTTTAAATGATGGAAAAAATTTCCAACATAGTTTTCAGACATTTATATTAATTTTGACTTTTATGTAATGTTTTTAAATTAATTTCATCATGAACATATTTTCAAAATATGATGGTTGAAAATATTTAAGATTAATATTAAATATTTAACATTTTAATTTAACAGAATTTGAATATTTTTAAACATTTAAAAATTATGAAAGTAAAATAATAATAATGATAGTTATTATAAATTAAATCTAATTCAAAAGGAAGCCAAGAAGAAGCTTTCAAATTTCATAATCACATTAAAAGAAAATTCTAAAATCATTTTGAATTGGCAAATAATTGAAGGATATTTATACTCAGAAATAGTATAATGACAATTAAAAGCTTCATACTTCTGATATACGGTTTGTAATTCAATGCTTTTATTGATTAACAATTCTGAGAAAAAGTTATTAGATTTGTTATTAACACCCTTGTAAGGAAACAGAAATAGAAAATCCGATAGTAAACTATTTATATTTTAATTTGAATAAATTAAATTATTGATCTTTAAAACGCTTTTATTGGAATTGCTGAAACTGGATAATAGGCTAATTAATTTCTATTTATGACATTTATTTTTAATTTAAATACTTTGCCATCTTTTATCTTTACAATTTAAAAATTTTTCCAATATAAACTCAAAACTTCCGATACATACTCAACTAATTAAATATTTCAATTCTTTTATACAAAAGGTTCTATAAAAAGAATTTTAAAATCGATGTAATAATTTTAATGCATGTAGTACATATCATACGTTCAGTAATATTATTTCCTACTATAGTATTTTTCCCACGAGAAGAGTTGTAGCATTTCGTTCTCAGGAGAGAGGAATGTATATTCTTTGACAAGTACATAATAAAAATCTATCAATCACCTTTGACAGCAGATACTGCTGTGGATACTTTTATTGCATGCAATTAACGTTTTGTTGAAAACAGCCTATCACTCAAATCTCAAAAGTATAGCAGATATTCGGTATCATGGATAATGAGACGTCATGAAAATAGCAATTGCCTGTTCGACCTTCGAAAGAATTACTTATGAAATATGGACTACGCCATGAGTTGCTGCATCGTGATTAGTGATAGACCATGAGCTGAGGAAGTGTTGATTCCAATGATAAGTGAGGGAAGTTGGTTGAAGCAATTCCTGTTGAGGGATTTTCTTAAAGGTTGGTTTTTGGAGAAGGAGAGGAAAATTGTTCTGCGGCGAGTCGACAAGAAGTGTTTTTCTCTTTTCCGAAAGTGACTGAACAGGCCGGAGTTTCCGCCTGTTTTCAAAATGAGCCCCTTGTGGTTTAGTGTATCATGCCGTGTGATAATTAAGGTCTACTGCAGAACAGGGGCATTACAAAATCCTTCCTTATTATCCTTCATATTAGAATAATTTTTATTTTCACATATTTTTGTTACTTTATTTTTTTCGTATGCAATACGCATGCTATTATTATTAATTTAAATTTTTTTCATTTTAATTTCAAGTTTCAATGTGCCTTATTTACCCCATTTTTTTTACCATGTTTTAAGATATATATAGATACAAAAAAAATGCGATTTTATTATTATTATCTCCATTAATTTCTTAGATATATTTTCAGGAGACACAGGAAATTTTTTTTCTGAAAAAGGGGACGGTTCCATGAATAAGTTCGGGAATTACTTAAATAGATAATCTAAAAATAATTTATCGATATTTAAATCAAAATATAAACTTTACTGAGCTACACTATTTTATAAGCTAAATAAAAAACATGCAACTCTATCAACTCTTATGTAACACCTTCAGATTATTTTTCAGCTGAAACGGACACGTAGCACAACACAATAGCTTTACTTTTCTCCACTCTGATCCAGAGAGCATGCAACAAAGTGAAACATCCCGAAAAATTTCTTTTCCAAGCATAATGTTTTTCGCCATCCAAACACACTTCCCTCCACCTTTTCAAAAAGAGACGAACCTTCAGGACAATTTTTTTTCCTTTTCGTCACCAAAACTAAAATCGAAGGAAAGGAAAACTTCTAGCCGGAAGGTTGTCAGAGATTGAATTTTCTCGGGGGTGTGCCAAACGTGAAATGTCTCAGACATAAGGAAATTGGATATGCCCCCGAAAAAAAGTGCATTTAAAAGTATTGGAATGAAGAAAAAAATACAAAATGGCGAACATCGGAAAATTCTAATGTCGTAACGCATCAATGCACTCAGGAATTTGGGCTTAATAAAATTATTCGATAGATAACTCGGTTATGGTGGCTTTTCAATCAAGTTTGTGATAAATCGTTTTTAATTAATTTTTTGTTTCGTTTATTTTAATATTCAATGAAGCATAAACAGTACAGAATAAAAAAACTTATATTAATAAAATAAACAAAGCATTCCAATGTTTTAATGCATTTTAGTTTTCTTACTCTTTCAAAGCAACAATATAATGTGATAAAGTAATTGATGCACATTCTTCATAAATAAAATTTGCAGTAATTGTACGTTATTTTTAAAATTTTCCATGAACTTATGTACTTCTAAAAATGAGCTAATTATACCAAAATTTGGGGCCTGATGGCCGAGTGGCTAGCGCTCTGGTCCTCGGTACCACAGCTTTCGGGTTCGAGTCCCGGAAGAGCCATGGCTATTTGTAGTGATACTAAATCCACTTTAAAACGTAGGTCCCGGTCTAACATCAGCGTTGTGGGGGTGTTATTTTTCCCGTCCGTAGCATATCTTCAAGCTACACGCCCCTCCTGGGTAGTGCTAGGTGAGTAAAGTCTATGCAGCGCTTGCTTTAAGGCTTAAAAAAAACAATTGGTACAAAATGTATAGAAAGAGAGAGACACATAAGACATATATAGATACATAAAAGAGTACATTTTTTTTTTTTTTTTTATTTCTTTTAATGGCTTAGTAGATAAATTTCCAGCAGACACAATAATTTTTTTCTGAAAAGGGGGCATTTGGGAATTACTTATATAGATGATCTAAAAATAATTTATTAATATGTAAATCGAAATATAAACATTACTATAACATTACACACATACTATTATTATAAGTTAAATAAATTTAGTAAATAAAATATGCAATTCTATCAACTTCACATTCTTATGTAACACCATCAGATTATTTTTAAGCAGACACATAACGCAACACAATAGCTTCACTTTTTTTCTCTCTGATCCAGAGAACATGCAACAAAGTGAAACATCCTGAAAAATTATTTTCCAAGCATAATGTTTTTCGCCATCCAAATGCACTTCCCTCCATCCTTTCAAAGAGAGACGAACCTTCAGGACATTTTTTTTTTTTTGCTTTTTCGTCACCAAAACTAAAATCGAAGGAAAGGAAAACTTCTGGCCGGAAGATCGTCTGATATTGAATTTTCTCGGGGGGTGTGTTCGAACATGAAATGTCTGAGTCATAAGGAAATTGGATATGCCCCGGAAAAAATGCGCATCTAAAAGTGTTGGAATGATGAAAAAAAAAAAAAAAATGTCGTACATCGGAAAATTCTAATGTCGTAACGCATCAATGCACTGAGGAATTTGGGCTTAATAAAATTATTCGATAGATAACTCGGTTATGGTGGCTTTTCAATCATGTTTGGGATAAATCGTTTTTAATTAACTTTTTGTTTCGTTTATTTTAATATTCAATAAAGATGATAGCGTAAAGAATAAGAAAACTTAGAAATTGTTAGCATATGAAAATAACAAAACATTCAATTCAGTTAATGTATTTTAGTTTTTTAATCTTTCAAAGCAACAATATAATATGCTAATTGAGATCCATATTCTTCATAAATAAAATATGAAGAAATTGTACGTTATTGGTAAAAAGTTCCATGCATTTATGTACTACTTAAAATTAACCATTTTCACCAATTTCAACGATTTTTTTAAAGCTACAAAATATTCTGCGATTGTTCTACAAAATATTCTTCAATTGTTCTACTAAATAATCTGCAATTGTTCTACTAAATATTTTGCAATTGTTCTACAAAATATTCCCCAATAAAAAATATTTTAAATTTCTTTTTTTGTTAAATTGCTTACTAAATTTTTTAATAATTGTGTTATACTAATAATTGTGTTATATTATTAATTGTGTTATATAAAATATTTACTATTCCATGTCTGTTTGGAAGATTATTTCCTTTAAATTCATTATTCTAATACTTATCTTTCGATTATTCTTTTTACACCTTATGTACTCCAATTAAAAACTTTGTAAGAAGCATTTCATAAATCATATTCAACACACTTTAACGGGTTTTTTTAAAAATATTTTGTGATTGTCAATATTTTAAATTTCTTTTTCTCAAATTGTTCACTAAATTCTTTAATAATTCGTTTGTGTAAGCAAAATATTTTACTTACACAATGTTCCAGTACATAAGTTCAGGAATTACTTACATAAATTGTCTAAAAATAATTTATTAATATTTAAACCAAACCTTTATTTACAAAATATATAATTTACTATGCTACACTATTTTATAAGCTAAATAAAATAAATGAATCAAAAATACGCTACTCTATCAACTTCATGTTCTTATGTAACACCTTCAGATTATTTTTAAGCTGAGACGCACACGTAGCACAATAGCTTTACTTTTTTTTTCTCTCTGATCCAGAGAGCATGCAACAAAGTGAAACATCCCGAAAAATTCTTTTCCAAGCATAATGTTTTTCGACATCCAAATGCACTTCCCTCCACCTTTTCAAAAAGAGACGAACCTTCAGGACAATTTTTTTTCCTTTTCGTCACCAAAACTAAAATCGAAGGAAAGGAAAACTTCTAGCCGAAAGGTTGTCTGAGATTGAATTTTCTCGGGGGTGTGCCAAACGTGAAATGTCTGAGACATAAGGAAATTGGATATGCCCCGGAAAAATAATGCATTTAAAAGTATTGGAATGACAAAAAAAATGGCGAACATCGCAAAATTCTAATGTCGTAACGCATCAATGCACTCAGGAATTTGGGCTTAATAAAATTATTCGATAGATAACTCGGTTATGGTGGCTTTTCAATCAAGTTTGGGATAAATCGTTTTTAATTAACTTTTTGTTTCGTTTATTTTAATATTCAATAAAGCTTACAGAGTAAACTTGGAAATTGTTAGCATATGAAACTAAACAAAACATTCCAATGTTTTAATGTATTTTAGTTTTCTTACTCTTTCAAAGCAACAATATAATGTGATAAAGTAATTGATGCACATTCTTCATAAATAAAATATGTAGTAATTGTGCGTTATTGGTAAAAACATTCCATACATTTATGTATGGAACTGAATATTTTTGAAAATAAGCCATTTTCACCACAATTTCAACGACGTTTTTTTAAAGCTACAAAATATTCTGCAATCGTTCTACAAAATACTGTGCTATTGTTCTATAACAATTTTTACAATTGTTCTACAAAATATTCTGCAATTGTTCCTCAAAAGATTCTGCAATTGTTCCTCAAAAGATTCTGCACTAAAAAATATTTTAAATTTCTTCTTTTCAAATTGTCTACTGAATTGTTTAATAATTGTTTTGTATAAGTAAGACATTTACTGTCCTATAATTTTTTTAAAGATCGCTTCCTTTACATTAATTTTTCTAATATATTTTTCATTCGATTATTCTTTTTACACCTTATTAATTCCAATTAAAAACTTAAAAAGAAACACTTGAATTTCAAAGAAATATTTCATAAGCTATTTTCATCACAATTTCAAAGGGATTTTTTTTAACACAAAATATTCTACGATTCTCGCAACTTTAAATTTCTTTTTTTTTTTTCAAATTGTGCACTAAATTCTTTAATAATTCTTTTGTGTAAGTAAAATATTTTACTTACACAATGTTCCAGTAAATAAGTTCGGAAATTACTTAGATAGATGTTCTAAAAATAATTTATTAATATTTAAACCAAACCTTTATTTTTTTTTCAAAATATTAACTTTATTAAGCTACATTATTTTATAAGTTAAATAAAATAAATGAATAAAAAGCATTCAATTCTATCAACTTCACGTTTTTATGTAACACCTTCAGATTATTTTTAAGCTGAGACGGACACGTAGCGCAACACAATAGCTTCACTTTTCTACTCTCCACTCGCAACAAAGTGAAACATCCCGAAAAATTCTTGTACAAGCATAATGTTTTTCGCCATCCAAATGCACTTCCCTCCATCTTTTCAAAAAAGAGACGAACCTTCAGGACAATTTTTTTTTCTTTTTCGTCACCAAAACTAAAATCGAAGGAAAGGAAAACTTCTAGCCGGAAGGTTGTCTGAGATTGAATTTTCTGGGGGGTGTACCAAACGTGAAATGTCCGAGACATAAGGAAATTGGATATGCCCCGGAAAAAAAATGCATTTAAAAGTATTGGAATGACAAAAAAAAACAAAATGGCGCACTTCGGAAAATTCTAATGTCGTAACGCATCAATGCACTGAGGAATTTGGGCTTAATAAAATTATTCCATAGATAACTCGGTTATCGTGGGTTTTCAATCATGTTTGGGATAAATCGTTTTTAATTAACCTTTTGTTTCGTTTATTTTAATATTCAATAAAGCTTACAAAGTAAAGAATAAGAAAGTTTGGAAATTGTTAACATATGAAACTAAACAAAACATTCCAATGTTTTAATGTATTTTAGTTTTCTTACTCTTTCAAAGCAACAATATAATGTGATAAAGTAATTGATGCACATTCTTAATAAATAAAATGTGTAGTAATTGTGCGTTATTGGTAAAAACATTCCATACATTTATGTATGGAACTGAATATTTTTGAAAATAAGCCATTTTCACCACAATTTCAACGACGTTTTTTTAAAGCTACAAAATATTCTGCAATCATTCTACAAAATATTTTGAAATTGTTCCTCAAAAGATTCTGCACTAAAAAATAGTTTAAATTTCTTCTTTTCAAATTGTCTACTGAATTGTTTAATAATTGTTTTGTATAAGTAAGACATTTACTGTGCTATAATTTTTTTAAAGATCGCTTCCTTTACATTAATTTTTCTAATATATTTTTCATTCGATTATTCTTTTTACACCTTATTAATTCCAATTAAAAACTTAAAAAGAAATATTTGAATTTCAAAGAAATTTTCATAAGCTATTTTCATCACAATTTCAAAGGGATTTTTTTTTAATACAAAATATTCTACGATTCTCACTATTTTAAATTTCTTTTTTTTTTTTTCAAATTGTTCATTAAATTCTTTAATAATTTTTTTAAAGTAAAATATTTTACTTACACAATGTCCGGAAATTGCTTACATAGATGTTCTAAAAATAATTTATAAATATTTAAACCAAATCTTTATTTTTTTTTCAAAATATAAACTTTACTAAGCTACATTATTTTATAAGTTAAATAAAATAAATGAATAAAAGGCATTCAATTCTATCAACTTCACGTTCTTATGCAACACCTTCAGATTATTTTTAAGCTGAGACGGACACGCAGCGCAACACAATAGCTTTACTTTTTTTCTCTCTGATCCAGAGAGCATGCAACAAAGTGAAACATCCCGAAAAATTCTTTTCCAAGCATAATGTTTTTCGCCATCCAAATGCACTTCCCTCCATCTTTTCAAAAAGAGACGAACCTTCAGGACAATTTTTTTTTTTTTTTTCGTCACCAAAGCTAAAATCGAAGGAAAGGAAAACTTCTAGCTAAAAGGTTGTCTGAGATTGAATTTTCTCGGGGGTGTGCCAAACGTGAAATGTCTGAGTCATAAGGAAATTAGATATGCCCCGGAAAAACAGCGCATTTAAAAGTATTGGAATGGCAAAAAAACAAAACGGTGAACATCGGAAAAGTCTAATGTCGTAACGCATCAATGCACTCTGGAATTTGGGCTAAATAAAATTATTCGATAAATAACTCGGTTATGGTGGCTTTTCAATAAAGTTTGTGATAAATCGTTTTTAATTAACTTTTTGCTTCGTTTATTTTAATATTCAATAAAGCTTACAGAGTAAAGAATAAGAAAGTTTGGAAATTGTTAGCATATGAAACTAAACAAAACATTCCAATGTTTTAATGTATTTTAGTTTTCTTACTCTTTCAAAGCAACAATATAATGTGATAAAGTAATTGAGGCATATTTTTCATCAGTAAAATCTGAAGTAATTGTATGTTATTGGCAAAGCGTCCCATACACTTATGTATCTCCAAAAATGTGTCATTTTCAACATTTTTTTTAAAGCTACAAAATATTCCGCGATTATTCTATAAAGTATTCTACACTTGTTTTACAAAATATTCTGCAAACATTCTACAAGATATTCTCCCATTACACACCGTATGCAGAATAGTAAATTTAATGAATTACAAAAAATAAAGTAAAAATATAAAGTTAATAAAGTGTAAAGTTATGTAATTACATTCTGCCATGCCTACCATTCTACAAAATATTCTTCAATTGTTCTACAAAATATTTTACAATAAAAAATATTTTTAATTTTTTTTTCAAATTGTTTACTAAATTCTTTAATAATTCTTTTGTTTAAGTAAAATATTTTTTCTATATGTGTTTTAAAGATTGTTTTCTTTAAATTCAATATTCTAATATTTTTTATCTTTGGATTATTCTTTTTACACCTTATTAATTCCAATTAAAAAGAAACACAATATCAAAGAAACATTTCATGGGCCATTTTCAATACAATATCAACGGTATTTTTTTAAACATTCTGCAATTGTCAATATTTTAAACTTCCCTTTTTAAAAAATGGTCACTAAATTCTTTAATAATTCTTTTGGGTAAGTAAACTATTTTACTTCCCCAGTAAATAAATTCGAGAATTACTTAAATAGATGATCTAAAAATAATTTATCGATATTTAAATCTTCTTTTTCAAGAATATAAACTTTACTAAGCTACATTATTTTATAAGTTAAATAAAATAAATGAATAAAAGACGTACAACTCTATCAAATCTTATGTAACACCTTCAGATTATTTTTAAGCTGAGAGCACACGTAGCGTAACACAACAGCTTCACTTTTCTCCACTCTGATCCAGAGAGCATGCAACAAAGTGAAACATCCTGAAAAATCCTTTTCCAAGCATAATGTTTTTCGCCATCCAAAAGCACTTCCCTCCATCTTTTCAAAAAGAGACTACAAACCTTCAGGACAATTTTTTTTTTCTTTTTCGTCACCAAAACTAAAATCGAAGGAAAGGAAAACTTCTAGCCGGAAGGTTGTCTGAGATTGAATTTTCTCGAGGGGTGTAACAAACGTAAAATGTCTGAGACATAAGGAAATTGAATATGCCCCTGGAAAAAAATTGCATTTAAAAGTATTGGAATGAAAAAAAAAAAAAATGACGTACATCGGAAAATTCTAATGTCGTAACGCATCAATGCACTGGAATTTGGGCTTAATAAAATTATTCGATAGATAACTCGGTTATGGTGGCTTTTCAATCAAGTTTGTGATAAATCGTTTTTAATTAACTTTTTGTTTCGTTTATTTTAATATTCAATGAAGCATAAACAGTACAGAATAAGAAAACTTGGGAATTGTTAGCATATGAAACTAAGTAAAACATTCCAATGTTTTAATGGATTTTAGTTTTCTTACTTTTACAAAACAACAATATAATGTGATAAAATAATTGATGCATATTCTTCTTAAATAGAATTTGTAGATATTGTACATTATTGGTAAAAAAGTTCCATACACTTATGCAATTTTAAAATGAGCTATTTTCACCACAATTTTAAAGGTTTTGTTTGTTTTTTAAGTTACAAAATATACTGCAATTGTTCTACAAAATCTGCAACTATTCTACAAAATATTATGCAATTATTCTACGAGATATTATGCAATTATTCTATGAAATAGTCTGCAATTATTCTACGAAAAATTCTGCAATTGTTCGACAAAATATTCTGCAATAAAAAATATTTTTAATTTCTTTTGTTTTCAAATTGCTTACTAAATTCTTTAATAATTTTTTTTATGAGTAAAGTATTTACCGTTCTACAACTTTTTTAAAGATTGTTTCCTTTAAATTCATTATTCTAATATTTTTTTTCGATTATTTATATACCTTATTTATTTCTGTTAAAAACTAAAAATAAATGTTTTAATTTAAAAAAAAACATTTCATAAGCCATTTTTACCATAATTTCGACGGTTATTTTTAAAGCTACAAAATATTCTGCGATTGACAATATTTTAAATTTTTTTTCTTCAAATTATTTACTAAATTCTTTTGAATAAACAAAATATTTACCATTCTATAATTTGTTTAAAGATTGTTTCTTTTAAATTCATTATTAGAATTTTTTTTATCTTTCGATTATTCTTGTTACACTTTATTTAATCCAGTTAAAAACTTAAAAAGAAACATTGCATAAGCCATTTTCACCCCAATTTCAACTGTTTTATAAAGTTACAAAATGTTCTGCTTTAAAAAAAAAAATTTTTTTAATTGTTTACTAAATTCTTTCATAATTCTTTTGTATAAGTAAAATATTTACCGTTCTATATCTCTTTCAGAGATTGTTTCCTTTAAATTGATTATTTAAATATTTTGTTTATCTTTTGATTATTCTTCCTACGCCTTTTAAATTCCGTTAAAAACTTAAAAAGAAACATTTCAATTTCAAAAAAACATTTCATAAGCCATTTTCACCACAATTTCAACGTGTTTTTTTAAAGTTACAGAATATTCTCTGATTTTCAATATTTAAAAATTTTTTTTTTGAAATTGTTTACTACATTCTTTAATCATTCTTTTGTACAAACAAAATATTTACTTTTCTATATCTGTTTTAAAGACTGTTTCCTTTAACTCATTATTCCAATATTTTTTTTATATTTCGGTTATTCTTTTTACACCTAATTTAATCCAGTTAAAAACTTATAAAGAAACATTTCATAAGCCATGTTTACCACAATCTCTACGCTTTTTTTTAAAGCTACAAACTATTCTGCACTTAAAACTATTTTAATTTTTCTTTTTTTCAATTGTTTACTAAATTATTTTAATAATACTTTCGTATAAGTAAAATATTTACCGTTTTATATTTTTGTTAAAGATTGCTTCCTTTAAATTCATTATTCTAATATTTTTTTTATTTTTCGATTATTCTTTTTACACCTTATTTAATCCTGTTAAAAACTTAAAATGAAACGTTATTACTTTTTTTCCCACTTGCAAAGAACCGGAAAGAAAACTATTTATCTTCCTTTCTGTATGCAGACCCCATTTTTTATTATGAAGCATTAGAAAGAATGATAGATTGAAAACAAAATAATAATTAAACAACAAGAAAATACCACCCGCCACATAGAAAACAATATCCAGATGTTTTTTTAACTGTATAAAAAAAAAGCAAAAAGAAATTTAGCCGGACGTCGATTGTCTTTGGAATGTTCTGAAGCTGGATTGGAGCCAAATGGAGTATTATTCTTTTTCAGAACATTCCATTCTGATGTATTACATTTAATACCATTTCTTCTTGGTGGGCATGGTTTCTTTCTGACAAAATTAATTATTGTATTGATACATTGCTTCTGGCAACTCAGAAAGCGATACACATACTAAAAAAATACTTTACGAGATATTTTTGTAAATATGTAGTCTTTTATATCAATCATTTATAGCTAAGAAATATTTAACCATCTGAATATTTACATGTTTATAGTTTTTACAATATAATAAATTACAAGTTACATTTCTGCTTACAAGACTTATAAAGTAATATTAAATAAAATAATTCAACATGTTTTATAAATGACAACCCTGATGCTGAGTGACTAGCGCTCTGGCGTTTGGTGCCATGGATGTTAGTAATGGCACGGGATCCATTTTAAACTGTTGAATACTCAAAATATTTACCATTCTATAATTGTTTTAAAGATTTTTTTTTAATTCATTATTCTAATATTTTTTATCTTTCGATTACTCTTATTGAATCTTATATAATCCAATTAAAAACTTAAAAAGAAACATTTTAATTCCAAAAAAAAAAAACAGTTCTCAAGCCATTTTCACCACTATTTTAACGGATTTTTTTACAGCTACAAAATATTCTGCGATTTTCAATATTTTAATTTTTTTTTTTAATTGTTTACTAAATTCTTTAATAATTCTTTTGTATGAGTAAAATATTTACCGTTCTTTAACTGATTTAAAGACTGTTTCCTCTAAACTTATTATTCTAATATTATTTATTTTTCGATTATTCTTTTTACACCTTATTTAATCGAGTTAAAGGCTCAAAAAGAAACATCTCGTAAGCAATTTTCAACACAATTTCACCACAAAATATTCTGCGATTGCAAAATTTTATCTTTCTTTTTTTTTTTTTATAAACTTGTTTATTAAATTCTTTAATAATTCTTTTGTATAAGTAAAATATTTACCGTTCTCTAACTGTTTTAAAGACTGTTTCCTTTAAATTTATTATTCTAAATTTTTTTTATCTTTTGATTATTCTTTTTACACCTAATTTAATCCACTTAAAAACTTAAAAAGAAACGTTATTACTTTTTTTTCCACTTATAAAGAACCGGAAAGAAAAATATTTATCTTCCTTTCTGTATGCAGCCCACATTTTTTAATTATGAAGCATTATAAAGAATGATAGATTGAAAACAAAATCATCCAGCTGTTTTTAAACATAAGCACGTAACATTTAAATAATTAAACAACAAGAAAATACCACCCGTTCCATAGAAAACAATATCCAGATGTTTAACTGTATATAAGTGCACAAAAACGAATTTAGACGGAAGTCGATTGTCTTTGAAATGTTCTAAAGTTGGATTGGCGCCAAATGGAGTATTATTCTTTTTCGGAACATTCCATTTTGATGTATTACAACTAATATCATTTCTTCTTGATGGGCATGGTTTCTTTATGACAAAATTAATTACTGTATTGATACATTGCTTCTGGCGACTAAGAAAGCGATATACAAACTAAAAAAATATGTTAGAGATACTTCTGTAAATATGCAGTCTTTTATATCAGTAATTTATCCTTAAGAAATATTTCGCCATCTGAAAATTTGCATGATTCTAGTTTTTAGGCTATGATAAATCACAAGCTACATTTCATCAAAACTCTTTTGCTTACAATATTTATAATATAATATTAAAATAAAATATATCAAAATGTTTTATAAATGACGACCTTGATGGTCGAGTGACTAGCGCTCTGGCGTTTGGTGCCATGGATGTTTGTAATGGCTCAAGATCCATTTTAAATTTTGAATACACAAAATATTTAGCTTTCTATAATTGTTTTAAAGATCGTTTACTTTAAATTCATTATTCCAATATATTTTATCTTTCGATTATTCTTTTTGCATCTTATTTAATACTGTTAAAAACTTAAAAAGGACATTTCAGTTTCGAAGAAACATTCATAAGATATTTTCATCACTATTTCAATGGGTTTTTTTTAAAAGTTATAAAATATTCTATGATTTTCAATATTTTAAATTTCTTTTTTTTTTTTATTGTTTACTAAATTCTTTAATAATTCTTTTGTATAAACATAATATTTACCTTTCTCTAACTGTTTTAAAGATTGTATTCTTTAAACTCATTATTCTAATATTTTTTTATCTTTCGGTTATTCTTTTTACACCTAATTAAATCCAGTTAAAAAGTACATTTCATAAGCCATGTTTACCCCAATTTCAACGGTTTTTTAAAGATACAAAATATTCTGCACTAAAAACTATTTTAATTTTTTTTTTTTTTCAATTGTTTACTAAATTATTTTAATAATTCTTTTGTATAAGTAAAATATTTACCGTTTCATATCTGTTTTAAAGATAATTTCCTTTCAATTCATTATTATAATATTTTTTTATCTTTCGATTATTCTTTTTGCATCTTATTTAATCCAGTTAAAAACTTAAAAAGAAACGTTATTACTTTTTCCCCACTTGTAAATAACCGAAAAGAAAAATATTTATCTTTCTTTCTTTGTGCAGCCCACATTTTTTAATTATGAAGCAAAAGAAAGAATGATAGATTGAAAACAAAATAATCCAACTGCTTTTAAACATAAATATGCATCATTTAAATAATTAAACAACAATAAAATACCACCTGTCACATAGAAAACAATATCTATATGTTTTTAACTGTATAAAAATGCACAAAAACGAATTTAGACAGAAGTCGATTTTTTTTGGAATGTTCTGAAGTTGGATTGGCGCCAAAAGGAGTATTATTCTTTTTTGGAACATTCCATTCTGATGTATTACAACTAATATCATTTCTTCTTGGTGGGCATGGTTTCTCTCTGACAAAATGAATTACTGTATTGATACATTGCTTCTGGCGACTCGGAAAGCGATATATATATACTAAAAAATGTTTTACGAGATATTTCCGTAAATATGTAGTCTTTTGTATCAGTCATTTATCCTTAAGAAATATTTAGTCATATGAAAATTTACATGCTTATAGTTTTTAGAATATGATAAATCACAAGTTACATTTCATCAAAGGTCTTTTGTAAACTAACTAAAGTAACTTATAAAAAAATCCCGATCTTTGATCGATCCGGATTTTTTAAAATAAAATAATTCAACATGTTCTTTAAATGACGGGCCTGGTGGACGAGTGACCAGCGCTCTGGGCCTCAGTGTCACAAGTTTTGATGGTGCCATGGATGTTTTTAGTGATTCGGAATCCACTTTAAACTATGGGTCCCGGTTTATTATGACTATAGAACGTATGTCTCATAATCCTACCCGTAAAAGTAAAACATATCCTGTCTCGAAATCTCCTAAATCGGACATGTCCTGTCTCGTGCAGACGGCCTTCGCCCACCATGCGCCTGTTGCGCCAATGAAGAAGAAGGCGTTTTTTAAATAATACATACATGTTTTTAGTAACTCCAAAAATTAGTCACATTTTTTTTAGTAACTCATTAAAATAATATTAAAACTTACGCGTCTTATAATTATTTATCTCCAAAATAAGAAGCGACCTGACAAGCGAATTGGCTAGCGCTCTGATCATAGCGGCGGCATAGATGTTTGTTAGTAATTCGGAAACCATGTTAAACTGTAGGCCCCGGTCTAATTAGCCCAAAGTGTGCAAAACAAAATGACCGTAGAACGACAAAACAAACCAAAATAAGAAATGCAATAGATTTTTTATTAAATGCTCGGAAAAAAATTAAAAATAAATTTTTCAGCTTAAATATACTAAATTCAATTCTCAAGGATACCGTTTCACATTTATTTGGCCCATGGATATCAAAATCTTTGTTAATTGTTTACTGTTTGTTTAATCATTAAATGATTGTTTTATAAAACGATTTAATGCAGTAATCATTGTTTAATTTTTGTTTATTTAATCATTAAAATCATTAAATCTTTTCATAAAACAATGATTAAGTAAATTAATCACTGTTTTATCATTGCTAATTGTTTGTTGTTTGTTTAAATCATTGTTTTTATTGTTTTATAAAACAATCATTAAATACATTAATTCCCGTTTAATTATTGTTAATTGTTTTGCAGCTTGTTTAATCGTTAAATCATTGTTTTATTCTTTTATAAGCAATTATTAAATACATTTATAATATAGAGCATTTTATTTTACACTAATGAATAACCTGTAGTTTTTACGTAAAAGACTGTTATAAATTATTTTCATTCTATCAAAAAAAACTAATTTTCGATTGAATTGTTAGGTTCTATTAATTTAAGAAAAACAATATTTTTAATCAAGTCACAGACATTCGACTCAACGTTTTTCGGTTAGTTTTCATTCAATTCTTTCTTTCAATCATTTTTTACTATATTTACTAATATTTTTATGTCATTCAAATCTATAGCTAATTTTGAAAGGAAAATTAATTTATATTAAAAACCTTAAAATATCTCAATGGCCTTTGAAGTTTCACTTGGCATTTTTTATGCTTAGAAACCTAAATTGTATGCACAAAAATAATGATTTAGTTTGTTTTAAATGACATATTAAAAGATAATATTTATATGAAAAACGAAAACACCAGACACAGAAAAACAAATACATAAACAATAAAATCAGAGTTAATAAAATAAAATCTGAATTAATTTTTTACTTTGAAATAATTTGTAGACAGTTTGGTGATTAAGAAATAGTTAAATAGTTTTGATCATTAAGAATAGTTAACAATTATGAATAAATTTATACAGAAAGATTCCACTCAAAAAAATCTGATTTTTTGGGAAGCTTTTAAGAAATTATTATTTCACACAAAAAACACAAAAAAAAGGTCTTTTCCCCCAATTTTTTTTTTTTTTTTTTTTTTTTTTCCCTAAAAAAAATTTTATTTTCAAAAAAAATATTTCACAGGAAATAAAATTGTAAGAAAATTGTATTTCACTAATTCTGGTTCATTTATTGTTTTACGTGTTCCATTGCTGAACCCCTAAAGCTTGTTGTTCACTTCGGTGGGTCATCTTTGCTCTACCCCATGTGGGTCTGAGTTTCAATAGCCCCACTGTAACCCATGCATGTCGTAAAAGGCGACTAAAGTGGGTAACCAGTGCCCGGGGGTATAACAGGGTAGGTTTAAAGTCAGACTTCTCCATTAGGGGGGCGGAGGCGGCCTGATAGCCAATTGGCTACAACTCTGACCTTTGATAACGCAGGCTTCAGATTCAAATTCTGGCGGTGGCATGGATGTTTACGAGTGTTTCGGAATCCGCGTTAAGCAGTAACAGGTGTGCTGAAAAGTTCATAGGCTGACACATAGATGGCGCTACTAGCATTAAATCCATATAAATTTTAGTTAGTCCTAACCTTCAAAAGACTCGTGTATAAATTTGACAGCTGTTGCACTATTAGTATGGGAGTTATAGCATTTTTAGTGAAGCAACTTTTGTTAGTTTGAAAAAATGGATAAAAAGGAATTTCGTGTGTTAATAAAGCATTGCTTTTTGGAGGAAAAAAATACTATTGGAGCCAATGCTTGGCTTGATAAACATTATTCGGACTTTGCACCAGGAAAATCAACCATTGAGAAGTGGTTTGCTAAATTTAAACGAGGACGATGCACGCAGTGGATGCCCCAAAGAGGCTGTTAAAGACGAAAACGTCAAAAAAGTCCGCAAAATAATTTCTGATAACCGTAAAGTGAAGTTGATTGAGATAGCTGAGACTCTTAAGATATCAAAGGAACGTGTTGGACATATCGTGAAGGAATATTTGGATATGCGAAAGCTCTGTTCAAAGTGGGTGCCGCGTGAGCTCACAATCGACCAAAACAACAACGAATTAATTATTCTAAGCTATGTTTGGAGCTGTTCAATCTTAATAAACTCTAATTTTTGCGTCGGCTCCATCATTTCACACCGGAGTCCAATCGACAGTCAGCCGAGTGGACTACACGTGATGAACACTAAAAATGCTATAACTTCACTAAAAATGCTATAACTCACATACTAATAGTGCAATAGCTATCAAATGTATACACGTGTTTTTTGAAGGTGAGGTCTAACTGAAAATCATATGGATTTAATACTAGTAGCGCCATCTATGTGTTAGCCTATGAATTTTTCAGCCCACCTGTTAGGTCCCGGTGTAATTATCCCAAGGTGTGCAAAATAAACTAAACCCGATGAGACATGTAGAGTTGTCACACTTTCTTCCTTCTCATACTCAGTTGGACTTTAAGACCTTCGAATTTAATCGTATTCATCCCTGGCGTAAACTACAAAATTTTTAATTAGCCTTATTTGTCGGCTAAAAATTGAATTTAATCTTTTTATTCAGTAGCCAAAGTTACTGTTCTGTTTTTTACATGTCAATGTTTTGTTTTTTAAATATTTTTTTCTTATATTCAAAATTAATTTCGTCATGAATATGAATTTATTGTTTACAATATGTACTAACAATTCACAATGTTTATTGTCAAATTCACATTAATTTAAAATACATAAAAAATCATTTTTATTATAAAAATTAACATGACTCCATAGAAAAACAGCTAAACATGTTGTACATACTATACAATCCATTTAAAAAATATTTATTTACATTCCTTAAGTAATAATATATAAAATTTAAAAATAAAAAATATAGAAAAATAGTTAAAAATACAGAAACTATATAAAAATAGTTTTCAGACATAAATATCAATTTCTAAAACATTTTCAAATTTGTGATAAAAAATATACTTGGCCCTTTATATATATTGAATTAACATAAGAATGCTGTTTAAAACATGTCCTTTATATCTAAGTTATTGACAGAAAAAAAAGCATTTGAATTTAAGAATAAATGTATTTCTTCGTAAACTGTCCATAAATATTTTAATAAAAGGATATTTTTAAACTATTAATACAATTTACAAAGGACTTTTATTCATGGGCTTGTAATGCATTTATGCCTTTCTTAGTTTCCGTTTGAATAAGTGAATAATTTAAGTGAAATAAAATGTTGTCGCCAATATTTTCTAATAAAAAAAGGGAATAATCATTACATTATTCTTTTAAAAAAAATTATATTTTTAATGTAAAATTTTATTCCACTTAGCTATCTATTTTAAATTTAAGATAACATATTGAATTATTTTATTTAAAATGCATGTTTTTCAAAATGAGAATTAGTAAACATAAACATTATTTTAAGCTTAAAATTAAATATTAAAATATCAAAAACAGATTCATAAAATACATATTTTATGAATTCTATTGAAACGAATTTTGTATCATGAGAAAAAAACATTTAATATAAAAAGGCAAAAAGAAAATTAATATATTTATATTATAAGTATTTGATACATTTAAAAGTATTCTTTGATAGCATTCAATATCTTTTATATTTGGAAAACATATAATATTCGCATCAATGTACATGTTTTTCGAAATAATTTCCCTGAATACAAATAATAGCAATAATGCGAAGCACAATAATCACAAAGCAAGTGATTACAATATAAAAGGAAGATTATTTATAAGTGTTTATTTTATAACAGTTGTTTTGTGATAATAATTATTGTTATCATTTTATTAACAATTATAAAATAAAATGAAAAAAAAGGGCCGGATTTTCCTATAATCTAACTAGGCTTTAGCCTAGGGCCTCAAGATCTAGAAGGGCCGGCATTCAAATTGTCAGCAAAATTAGAATTTCACTATTCTAAAAACAGTAAACACTAAAACACTGAATCAAAAATAAGAAGAAATTCTGCAAATATAAGTAATAAACAAACATAATAAGTAATTTACAAACTTAAAAATGGGAGGTGAAAGAGCCTCATAAGTGGAATAGCCTAGGGCCTCTTTTCATCTAAATCCGACCCTGGTTGTATGTGACTTCTCTTGATCACACAAACAACATCCATGCTCATTTCAGCATTTTATGACATTTTGAAGCCTGTTCATAATCGGTAATGTTTTCTATATGCACATCTTCAAGTAGTGTATGGTTTGTCGCTCTCTATATACATAGTTTTTTGCACACTAGGTCTCATTAAACCGAGAGAGTATTTCGAAAGTATTATGTATGCGAAAGAGTATACGTTTTGTAAAAGCATTATTTTAAAAAAAAATGTATTTAACGGTTTTTGCATATTTAATTAGTATTTCATTTTTAATCCCAAAACTTAATCAAAAACATTTTATTATTTGTATGATCATTTTAATTTAACATAACTATTAAAATATTTAACGAAAAACTTTTCTTAACTGTTGTTATGTATGAAACACTGTTACTCAAAAACAACTTATCGAATTTCATCCACTCCTTTTGAATGAAATCGAATATTTTATCGAATTACATCGTTCTTGTTGGCCTCTTTCCAAACGGAAGGATGTTTTGTATGAATTGTCATAAGAGATCGTTGTCTGTGCTTTCGCAACACAAGTTATATTACATTAATGATCTTCAAACAAAATTGCTACGAAGCTTCTAATGGCCTCTCCAATCCATATTTTCTCTAATTTTATCAGTGAGACCAGAATTTCGTTCATAAAATTTATGTCTTACATCTGATTTAGTTAATGTATGACATAGTTTACATTTATTTGTTTTTTTAACTCTTATCAATGAATCCAAAATTTCTTATATTTTAATTTTTTAGTTCAGTTTCATATCTTTGACCAGTTTTAATTATCATTTATATAATAATTCCCTTATATTTATAATACATATATTTTCTACATATATTTTCATAATACACATATATAAGTACATATTTCATTTTAATGCGCATAAAAAATATGGGGCTTGATGGCCGAGTGACTAGCGCTCTGGTGCTCGTGCCAAAGATTTCAGGTTCGAGTCCCGGCGTTGCCAATGATGTTTGTAGTGGTTCGAAATCCATTTTAAACGGTAGATCTCGGTTTAATGTGACTGTAGAGCGTTGGGCGTATGACTTACAACCCTACTCCTTTAAAAGAAAACATCTACTATCTAGAAATCTGCCAGCAGGCACAAGGTATTGGCCCACCTTGGGGCGGTTGTGCCATTGATGATGATGATAAAAGTATACATATTGCAAGTGCACATCAGCGTATCACTGCGTCTAGAGCTGAGATTCCCCTTACCGTTAGAGCGGCCTGATCCCAAAGAGATTTTGGCACCACAGGCTTCAAATTCGAAGCTAACGGTGGCGTGGCTGTTTGCTAGTTTTTCGGAATCCACTTTAAACTATAGATCCCGGTCTAATTAGCCTAAAGAGTGCACAAAATGACAGTAGAGCAACAAACCAAACCAAATCTTTACGGTGAGAAGAATGTGGATGCGACTGTGCCACGGCAATTTTGAACAAATATCCCTATGGCATCTGAGAAGGTTCCCACTTTGATGCCTCTTCCTCCAATCTAACAGAAAAACACTTCTGTCTACAGATTTATGACACCCCTCTCCGAAATAGACATGAAAACATTCAGTTCCAGCAATTCTTATCGATTCTCTTATAATTCTTATTCTTCACCCTTGGCATCCCTGTTATCATGCTGTTAGCCATCATTCTTTTCTGTAGTCTTCTTAGGGTTTCAAAACTAATGTATCTCGGTTGAAAACTTAACAAAGGAAGTCTGAATCAAAACTTTTCGTGTCTTTGATATAATGAACACGATAAATCCATAAACCAAAAAGTACTTCTGCTGGACACCAAGAGAAAAGATATATGAATATGCCAATCCTACAGCTAAAGGTTGTTCAAATTGCGTGTATACAATGCAAGAGAGCACCCGTTTCCCACCAAGGTAATGTTGAATATACAACATATCTATCATTCTAGTAGTGAAGGTTCTTATATAAAAATCAAAATGCCTATGTTTAAAAATGACAACAACAAAAAATTATGGCAGGCTTTCAACTGAGATTTAGAATGTGCGCAATTGAGAAATATTCATTTAAACGAAATATCTTCTTAATAAGTCAGTATAATTAAGTAAGTTAAGCATATAAATAATTAATTCATTAAATATATATACAAATACGATATTTATAATATCACTATGATCCACAGTAACATGGTGAAAAATGTATTACACTTCCGAACTAACAGAGCTTGATTATAAGCCCTTACAAGCTATACTTAACAGAAAACTTTCGGGTCTGAAAGGAGGATGTGAACCAGTTACTGCACATTCTATGCCAGTTTCCCTAAATTCTAATATTGGGGTGTTCATTCGAAATTGTAGTAGCATAATGCATGTGTATAACAGCAAATTTCCTGTAGTGCATCTTGAGTAACGCTGAATTTGCTACTTATCTGCTATTTCGATGTCAATTAACCTCACAACTATATAATATTTAAAAACAAAATTCTCATTTTTTAATATTATTTCAATCAAAGCTGATATTCCTAAAAACAGATGTTTCGTTTAAATTAAATAGGCATTTTCTTACTTAATATTTAGTATTAATTCTTATTAAATCCTTCTACCAGACATCCTGAAAAATTATTTAATTTTGTAAATAAAGAAATCCTACAGTTACAATCTTAAAAGCTTTTAAGCAACTAATAGTCCAGAAGACAACAGACTGCCATTTGCCAACAACAACGAACATTACTGTTTTATCACCAACACTAACAACAATTTAATATCAACATCTAACAGTGTAATTTCTTTTAATGGGAATTCATCACGCTAGAATTAACACTGCAAACCGCTTGGCGACTGTCCAAAGTTCGATCCCAAAGGAATTCTGAATTGGCTGCTTTTTTATTTCTGTTCTCCATTTAATAACGATTTTTTTTTTCTTCATATAAAAGCAAAATTCGATAATATGTGCATGGTATTAGTAATTTTAATCGTTATTTTGCTTAGCATCACTTGGAGACCTACTCATTTGATTACTTAATTAAAGTTCTGCTTTATAACAATCAATATGAAATGGCCAATTTAATATATTTCATTTTTGTTACTTTTCGCCAAAGAATAGCGCCAAACGAAGTATGCACATGTACTCCAAAAATCAATCGCATATCGTGCTAATCCTTGTATCCCGTTATAATTTGTGGACACTTATTTCATTTGGCGCAAAAAAAAGGCGCCAATTGATGAGGAAATGCTATTTTTTTTAATATTTTTCGTTGATAACAGTTAGTTAATTTTAAACGATTAGCTTAGATTAATTAAAATAAACATACAAATGTAAGTCAATTGCATATCACACCAAAGATTGGCGCGATATGCGATTGCGCGATTGGCGATATAATTTGGCGGCATTTATTTCATTTGTTGCAAAATAGCACCCTCTTAATGGAAAAGTGTTATTTTTTTTATATTTGTCATCGATAACAGTTAATTTTCATCGATTATAATTAAAATAAACATAATATTTTATGGTTAGTTCTGTTGAAAAACTATTTCAATAAAAATCTAGACAAAGAACGAAAACACCCAAATAGAATAAAATAAAGTGTGACTAAAAATGCAAAAACTGATATTAATTTAAGTTCATTTTACTGCGAGTGAAAGTCAGGTTTTTTTTTTATGAAACTTAAATATACAATGCTAAGTTGTAATTAAATTAGTTTCTTTTTTCAAACACCAGTGGTTCTTGTACTACGTTTTGTAAAGGATAAACCGATAATGTTCGATAATTTTACTTTTTAAAGATCGGAAAACCGATTCTTTGAGAACACCAAATCATCAAATGTCTTGAAGCAGAAACTTTCTAGCAATTTTTAAAAATTATTTTTCATTTCATTCATTGGAGATAAAAATAAAACACTGTATGATAAAGAATAATAAAAAATATTATCGGAAAGAAGTACACAATTCTAGATCTCCATTCTGTGTATTCCAGGACAATATTTAATAGAAACCGTGCTTTAAAATCTTAAATCCTTAGTATTAATCATAAGCTTTTGATGAGATTTCGATCTGCAATGTAAAATGTTTACAATCAGTTATTCTCTTTTAAATTATTATCATGTATGAATATTTTATTGTGTAAAGCTCATGACATTCATAAAAATGTATGAGTGGTGAATAAAATTGAAAAGAAAGTATAAATTTGTGTTGATGTACCTTTACAGTTTAAATTGAAAACAGTTCTGAAACAAGAAAAGAATTTGAGTAAATTATGATTTTGTACATTTTGTGAATCTAAAATATGTCAAATATGTTTTATTATTTTATATTTATGTTATGTTTTATGTTAAATAGGTGATTGAGTTTAGCAAAAAAGTTACATCGACATCATTGATTATATATGTAATATAAACAGACTGTAGCTGTACTAAACTTTTTTGCTCTTCATTTCAAATTAGTATGATTTCTAAATAGCCAACGGCCGTACCATGCTGAATATACCGGTTCTCGTTAGATCACCGAAGTTAAGCATCATTGGGCGCGGTCAGTACTTGGGTGGGTGACCACCTGGGAACACTGCGTGCCGTTGGCAAATTTGGGACCTGAATGGCCGAGTGTCTAGCGCTCTGGCGCTCGGTGCCACAGGTTTCGGGTTCGAATCCCGGCGGTGCCATGGATGTTTGTAGTGGTTCGGAATCCACTTTAAGCCGTAGGTCCCGGTCTTCTATGACTGTAAGAGCGTCACGGAGCAAAAGTCAGGCTTCTACCTACGGGTGCTCCGTCACAACAGAAGCTGCTTCCTTCCCCTTCAATCATGAGTCCATATGGGCTCGTGGGCTTGGCCAGCCAAGTGGGATAAGAAACAACAACATGATTTCTAAATAAAATTGAAATTTATTTTGTTAAATATTGATTATCATTTGTTTTAAAAAAAAGTCTGGTCTGTGCATTCCAACACTGCGGCCTTGCATACAAATATTTTCTTCAAATGCTGGACCCCTCCTGTTTTAAAGTATTAGAAATGACACTATGCGATGGTAAAATATCACTCATGTAATCTTTCAAAAACACGATGCAAATGATGAATTTTAGTCAAAGTTGGGGAATCAAAATCGGGAGCAAGGAGTTGGGAATCGTGCCTTGTAGAAGATTTTATTTGGTTTGACGCTCTACGGTCATTTTGTACCGTACTTAGATCGGGATCTACGATTTAACACGGATTCGGAATCTTTTAGAAGGAATCACAGTCGTCTGAGTCCGACTGTTTTATAAAATAATTTTTTTTTCCATAATCCTAACTAACTCCCTGGCACTACAGCCCATGGTGGGCCAAGGTCATCTACCTACTGGCAGATTTCGATACAGGAGATGGTTTCTTTTTACAGGAAAGCGTTGTCATGCCTACGTCCAACAGTCATATTAAACGTATCTACGGTTTAACGAACCTACGAACCACTACAAGCTTCTATGGCGATGCCGGGAAACCAGGGGCACCGAGCGCCAGAGCTCTAGTCACTCGGCCATCACTTTCTTAACTCTTAAACAGCAAGTATTACATTGGACATATTGAAATGAAATAACTTTACTAGTAACACCCACTAAGGCAACATAATACCTATAGTTATGCATGATCTCTAATCAGGATGATTATATATTGATATCATTTTATTATTTCATTGTTACGACGATATCATTATAGTTCTTTCTAATATTTCTGAAGCTTTTCCTTCCTTTTTTAGTAAATTTTTGGTTACAGTTGTTATCTACTTTACAGAGAAATTTATATAAAGCAACTTTACCTTCGATTCATTTACATTATTTCCTATGTATGGAGCTAACAGCAGTTTTTAAATTATTTTTTTCACCGAATCTTTCGTTCCATGATACACTCTGTGATATATAGCCCTATATTCGAGTCATTTCGGTTATTAGATTTAACCTCCAGATAGCTTTGTGTAGCTTCAATTTAATCATACATGGCCAATTAATTCAAAGTACGGAAAAAATAAGTTTTTAAAAGTATTCAGGCGTGATAAATTGAAATTTGAATAAAGATTTTGGATTTATTTTTAATTAATGCTCAATTTTATTAGTTTGATGGATACTGGAATTTCTTAATAACTAATTAGCAACATTAGCCTAAGCAATAATTCAAGGCAATACATTCTACAAAACATTTCAATAACAAAGATATGATCAACTTAAATAAGACTTGCTACAATTACCTCATTTTCAATGAGGTAATTGAAGCAAGTCGAAACGAATCGATTCCGTAGCGCCTATTTGCGCCTGCTATCGATTCTGATTCATTATTAAGTAGAAAGGGCCCTATGAATTTTCTTTGAGATAATCCATAATTTGGCGCATTCTTCTTTCTATTATGAATCTTGAAAATCGAATTATTTTTCCGGATAAATATAAAATAGCCGTATTGCTATCAGAATATTTCTGTAATTGAGAATTACATTTCATATTTTTTCCAACGGGCAGGCATTTGCTTGATTCTCAGTTTGGTCCACTTACTTTTATTAAGGAAATATCACTTCGAATATCAACTTTCTCTATAAGGAACTTATAGTATCCACAGTAGAATTTTATTTGGCAAATCTCTTTCATACGCATACCACACGAAAGACAATTTTAAAAACTCCTAGCAGACATTCGAAATGTCTACGTAAAATGTTCCGCCACAATTTAACTCCACTCAAGTCTACTCCTTTTTCAAAGAAATATCTGAATGCTCACCATCAATGGAAGTTTAACTCTTTCTCATCACTTAAATCACGTTCCCAAAAAGGAGGATCAAGAGATTATTATAGAAAAAGGTGCATTTGGAAAGAATTTAATAAAAATAAGGGCTTAGTAAAAATAAATGAGAAAATTTAGAAAAACTATTCGTACATGTTTAATTTCTTGTGTAACATAATGTAGCATTATTATTCAAGTAGACACACAAAATCCAAGTTAAAACCAGAAGTTCTTAGCAAACACGTTAAGACAGAATAGAGTACGGCTTACATCAGCAAGAATATGTGCGTGTAATAACTTGTTGAGAATACGATACTATAAATAGGGTACACAACAAGTATAATAAAACATAACAAGTATAAAAAAAATATATAAATAGCAGCAAAAAATATAACAGTAAAATAAAACCATAAAGCTTATAAAAGAATTTTTGAAAAAAAAAAAAAGAATTTTCAAATTTTTTTTAAAGTATTAAATTAAGAATTAAATATAGGTTTTTTTAAGCAAAGTACTTCATGACTGAACATTTCTATTTAGCAATAGTAAATGCTATTTAAATATTACCGTAATTACAGATACAATAAAGTAAAATAAAATAACAATTGAATTTATTATAAATACAGTACAATCCAAACATCGATATATCCAAGAATTTATTAATTTTTCTAATAAAGGAATTTAAAATTTAAAAAAAGTATATTTGTATTTAACCAACATACACTCAAACAGTGTGCATAAGAAATGCATATATAACCAACAACAAAAAATATAACCCGCAAGTATGAAAATTCAATAATTTTGTTCTTCTTAATAATAATTTATTGTGGAATTCAAGCAAAACGATATTCTGTAATCCCTTCTTACATTTCAAGTCTACCACTTCGAGGCCTGTCCTCTACTGCACCAATTTCCACAAATATCTTTACTAAATTTCGAAACATCTTCTTGACCGGTTTATTTCTAGTTAAGAATTTCTTTCCAAACAAAATATGGACCGCAGCCGGAGCTAAGTTTTTCAATAATGTACTACTGTCAAACTTCTTTCCTCTAACGACAATGACAGGATAGGAAAATGGCGTCTTTTTTGGCAGACATGTTAGAATTAAAATGAATATCGTGGATTGAGCATACTATTGTGTCCAAAAGACCAATTTTCAATTTAAAATTCCCGGGGCTTATGGAATTTCAATTTTTTTTTTCTTTTTAGATTGCTGGCACTGTCCTTGACATCTGTGTGAAATTTGACGTCAAAATATTCATTAGTGTTTGAGTTACGATTGGCTTTGTGAGACGCTAAAACTAATTCCGGCGATTTTTGAAATGTCTGAATTAATTGAGCAAAGAACTTGCATTCAATTTTGTTTGCCGAAACGTATAGAATGTTGCAGAAGGCATTCGGTGAGCATTCCTATATCGGAAAGAAATGTTTAGAAATGGTATAAACAGTTCAAAGAAAGCAGAGAGCGCGTTGAAGACGAAGAGCCCTCTGGTCGACCAACAACGTCAACCGATGAAACTCACGTCTAAAAAAGTAAAGATTTGGTGCTTGCAAACCGTCGATTTACAATTAGAGACCTTGCTGCTGATGTTGGAATTTCAAAATTCCATTTTAAAAGATGTTTTGGGCCTCAAACGCAAATCTCGAAAACACTAAATGCGCCATCTCATACTGCATTGATTCTTCGTGACTTCTTCGTTAAAAATAAAACCCATATCGTACCACAACCCACATATTCACCTGATTTAGCATCGTACTACTTCTGGCTATTCCCTAAACTCAAAAGACCACTCCGGGGACACCGTTTTGAGTCGAATGAATAGACATTTCAAAAATCGCTGGAATCCGTTTTAGCATCGCACAAAACTAAGCGTAACTCAAACACTAATGAATATTTTGACATCAAATTTCACAGATGACAAGAACAATGCCAACAACCTAAAAAAGAAAAAAAAATTGGAATTTCAAAATTATCGGTCAATTCCATTTCGGGCCTCAAACGCGTCATATCTCGATTGGTACCAAAACACTGAATGCGGCAGCTCCCACTGCATTGATTTTTCTTGAATTTTTCGCCAAAAATGAAGCCCATATCCTTTCATAACCACCGTATTCACACCGTCCGACTTCTGGGTATTTCCTAAATTCAAAAGACCAGTCCGGGCACACCATTTTGAGTCGATTGAAGAGATTTAACGTGAATCGACGCGCGCTTTGAAGGCCATCCCTGCCGATGACTTTTTAGCACGCATGGAGGGTTGGAAAAAAATTGTCATAAGTACATGGTGTCTGGAGTGGATTACTTTGAAGGCGGTGAAATAAATTTGGAAGAATAAATAAAGAGTTTTTGAAAAAAAATAATTGGTCTTACTTTTTGGGCACATTAGTAGTACACAAACTTTATTTCCAAGTACATATAGTTCAATTCCTGTTCTATAAATGGAATTCCACAAACTGCACCAAGCATAAAAGTTCTTTGTGCTTTAAGCAAATTAGAACACACCAACAAAGCATGATTTACACCTGTAGAACATGATTTCAACTATGTATTCTTAAAGTGGTTTTACTTAAAAAAATTTACACTTTGCAACTTTTATGCACCAAGTAGAAAATAAAAACAGTTCCACTATCCAACATTGCGTTTCTTGAATAATTCATTGCTTAAACCTTTTGAGGAAATGAATTTATTTCTGAAGATTTTATAGGTTTCAAGATAAACAACAGTGGAGAAACTTTTTTTTTAAAGGTTTGATTAATGGCATGGCTGGGTAAGTTAAATGTTTGCAAGTTATGTAAATCACGGCATTGACTTCTTTTGAAAAATTTTTGTTAACTTTAAAATAAACTTTAGATCCGTGAATAATCTTAGATAAAAGTCTTCAACATTTTTTTGTAATTTTTTTTAAAGTTTACAACATTTTTTCTGTTGTAAAAAAATGTATTCAAATATTCTGTTCTCAGAATTATGAACTATTAAAAATATAATAAAATAACTTTTAATAAGACTTTCTTTAGTTGTATTTTATATTTCTCGCTTCATTTGAATCTAAATTCCTACTTTTATTAGAATCTAGATTTCTTTCAAAGAAGAATTTGAATCTAAATTTCTTCTTTCATTTGAATCTATTATCTCTTCTCACATTTGAATCTATAATTTCTTCTTTTATTTAATCTATAATTTCTTCTTTCTTTTAAATATATAATTTCTCCTCTCCTTTGAATCAGTAATTTCTTCTTTCTTTTGAATCAGTAATTTCTTCTTTCTTTTGAATCTATAATTTCTTCTCCCATTTGAATCAGTAATTTCTTCTTTCTTTTGAATCTATAATTTCTTCTTTCTTTTGAATCAGTAATTTCTTCTTTCTTTTGAATCAGTAATTTCTTCTTTCTTTTGAATCAGTAATTTCTTCTTTCTTTTGAATCTATAATTCTCCCATTTTCTATAATTTCCCATTTGAATCTATAATTTTTCTAGTTTCCTTCATTCTTTGAATCAGTAATCTTTCATTTTTCTCCCATTTGAATCAGTAATTTCATTTCTTTCTTTTGAATCAGTGAATCTATAATTTCTTCTTTTTTTGAATCAGTAATTTCTTCTTTCTTTTGAATCTATAATTTCTTCTCCCATTTGAATCAGTAATTTCTTCTTTCTTTTGAATCAATAATTTCTTCTCCCATTTGAATCTATAATTTCTTCTTTCTTTAAAATCTATAATTTCTCATTTCTTTTCAATCAACAATTTGATTCTAGTTTCCTTCATTCTTTTATATCTATAATCTATAATCATTTTATCTATCATACTAGATTCCTTCTTCTTTTGGTTCTAGATTTCTACTTTCATTGAATCTAAATTCCCACTTTTATTAGAATCTAGCTTTTTTAAAGAAGAATTTCAATCTATAATTTCTTTTTTCTTTTGAATCTATAATTTCTCGTTTCTTTTGAATATATAATTTGATTCTATATTCCTTCTTTCTTTTAAATCTATAATTTGATTCTAGATTACTTTTTTTTTTAAGTTCCAGATTTCTTCTTTCATTAAATCAAAGTTTTTTCTTTAAAATTTATAATTCTACTTTCATTCACTTTATTTTTATATTTCTATTTCATTACAAATCTATGGTAACATACATACTATTCAAAACATCTGATTGTTTTAAAAAACTCATTCAAATTTTGAGTATTAAATTCTTTATGCATCTTTCTCCAGTTTAATTTAAACTTTAAAAAAAAATATCGAATGAAAATGTACATAAAAACAATTCAATTTTACTTTTGAAAGTAAAAAACACAAAGCAATCTGTTCATAAATTAGTTTTATAACAATCGAAAAAGTCGGAGACCACTTCAGTTGTTCCACTGCAGCTAATGACAAAGAAATACCCCAAAATATCTAACTTCTCCACCAAATACAAACTATCTTTTGAATTTCCAATAGTAAACATGAACAAATAAGAAAAAAAGGCTATTTGCTAATGTGAATAAAATAGCAATTGCAAATGCGTTACCGATAAAAATTTCCCTGTGTCTTATTAAAAATTCGGAAAGATACATTAGCTTCGATTCTGTCGCGAGTAAAATATCGTTTAGGCAGAAGAAACGGATTGTTTTTTTTCCTGTGTTCCCAACTTTGAAAAATGCTATGTATCTATATATATATATATATATAG
Organism: Caerostris darwini; assembly: GCA_021605075.1. NCBI lineage: Eukaryota > Metazoa > Arthropoda > Arachnida > Araneae > Araneidae > Caerostris > Caerostris darwini. The sequence continues at coordinate 52,023 of BPLQ01009992.1, forward strand.
TTTTTTTTTAGTGAAAACTAGAGAAAATCTAATTTAGTTTCATAGCAAAGATATTTTTTGTATTCCATTTACCGATACATATCTAGAACCAACATTTTTCAAGAAAGATAGACGATGTAATATAGTTGTTGTTGTTGTTGTTGTTTTCTAAGCAGTTCTGTACAATAACGAATAATTAATCTAGTTTCGTGGAAGAACTTTTATTATTGTGAGCAAATTTTATTTGGTTTATTTGGATATCAAAAACCGAGGTACCTGAAGTATAACAAGCTATGTTGAACTAATATTCACGAGTCTATACCGGGAATAAAGCATTGATTAAAAGATTGACTAGCCATTTATACTTGATAGTTGTCTAGTCATTAAAGTTTAAAACTGTATCGCTTTTATTCATTTCTTGAATAAAAATGATAGAAAAAGTGTCTTATGTCAACAAAATAATTCCTGAAATAATTTTTATATATGGTTCTCTTTTTCGAAATTCAAAAGAATGAAGCCTAAATGCTTTAATCGTTTTAAGGATTATTATGTAAAAGCTAATAAATTTTTTTCTTACTTTTATAAAATATACTCATCTTTATGAAAACACACAAAAATACTTAAACACTTTAAGAAGAAAAAGCAATTTACGATCTTCAAATTAATAACAAATATGTTTTCTTTTTCATCTTTATTCAATTTATTGAATGATTCAATAATTACGATAAATCACTTAATAAATGGAGTAATTTTATTTTGAGCTTCTCCTGATTTTATTTCCATCTTCAAATAGATATTTTGAAAGCCATTCATACTTAATAGATTTTGTAATGAGTAGCAGTTCATTAAAGTATACTCAGGAGTTTTAAAATATTTATAATGAGTAATCTTGGTACTGGTGCATTTTTTATACTTCTTTCACTAACTAAGATTACTCATTAATTTACTCTTAACTCTCTAGTCATAAATTTATTGCTTTAAAATATATTTATGTAGTTCTTAAGTATTCAAAACTTCATTCAATTGCTACCCATTTTTTTTTATTTAAGTAATTTAATGTTACATCTCTAATCGTAACTGTGCAATTAAGTTTAAAACTAGAAATTTCACATCAAATATTAATTTAAATCTCCTTTATTTTCCTTTACACTGAATTCGTTAAGGGATTTAATAACTGCAATTAACTTTCATTTGCGCAACTAAATTGACAAATATATTCATGCCTAATCCTAGTAATTTAGTAATACTTTATTCAATTATTTTAGATAAAATGAATTATTATATTCAATATAAATTTAAATATAAACAATTCTAGTAAGTGTTTAGAAATCAATTCTTAGTAAATCAATACTTTATTTTGATTTAATTCACTATGTGTCTGTGTCTAATCCTCAATATCCAGAAGTACTGGTCTGGCACGGTACTTTAAAAAAAAATCCGTTTGCATAACAAAATCGCAAAAACAGCATTCGTTAGATATTCTATTCGTATGCTTCATAGTTAACCCCTCAAAAAAAAACTTAAAATTAATTTATTCCAAGTCCTAAATTCTCATATGTTTCGACGAAATTGAATATCATAGACATCAAATCATAAACGGCAAAAATCATACAGACGAATCAAAAAAATATATATATATAGAAAAACATGAGTAACAAGTACTCCACGAAATCTTCAAAAACCATAATTAATTATTTCTAATAACCTGAAGATAACTTTAACAAGGAATGCGAACCTGAGGACAAAATAAGCCATGTTATTTCTCCTCTCTAGATGAATGGATATATGTCCGATAAAATCCATCAATACGAAATAATCCATCTACATATGAAATAAATTTATAATAAATAACTTTATTATGTGAACCTCCGATCTTAACTTGTGACCCTTATGTATATAAGAATAGGGCAGAACGAAACATTATTCCATAAATACTTCAGGATTATCTCTAATGTATCTAGGTGCTTCATTTCCCGTAAACAAAAAAAACTATTTTATGTCGACAATATTACGACTTCCAGTCTGATGTCCTTGGACGATGTATCATTGATCTGGATTTGCAAAATTAATTTATTCAAGATCCTAAATGCTCATATGTTTCGACGAAATTGAATATCACTAAACATACATAAACATCAAATCATAAACGGTCATAAAATCATCACATCATAAAAATTAAACAAAACATAAAATTCATAACGACGAATCAAAAAAGAAAATATAACAAAGAAAGCAAGTAGTCCAAGTAGTTTTTGTATATAAAACAAAGGAAACATGTAGTCCAAGAAATCTGCAAAAATTATAATTAATTAATTCTAATATCCTGAAGGTATTTTTATCAAGGAATGCGAACCTGAGGGCATAATAAGCCACATTATTTCTCCTCTATACAAGACTGGGTCAGTCTTTGATATAGTATAAATATGAAATAAATATATAACAAATAACTTTATTTTGTATGCCTGTGGTCTTAGCCTGTGACACTTGTCAATAAAAGAATAAGCCAGAACAAAACATTATCTCATAAATACTTCAGGAGGATCTCTAATATTTCTAGCCACTTTATCTACTGCAAATAAAAAACTGTTTTATGTCGACAATATTACGACTTCCAGCCTGATATCTTTGAACGATGTATCATCGATCTGGATTTAAAAAATATGTCCCCAACATCAGAAAATCGATAATCTACATTCCACTTTTTCTTCTTCATAACCATCAAATCAAAAACACGATAAATACCGAGGCGAATTAAAAAAGAATATACACATACATACAAAATCGGAGGAAACAAATAGTCCGGGAAATCTGCAAAACCCATAATTAATTAATTCTGATATCCTGAAGGTAGATTTTTCAAGGAGAGTAAACTTGGGGACATAATAAGACATGTTATTTCTCCTTGCTAAATGACTATATTTATCTCTGATATAATATAAATACGGAATAAATCCATCTGCATATAAAATAAATACATAATAAATAGCTTTATTTTGTATGCCGGCGATCTAAACCTGTCACACTTATGTATAAAAGAATAAACAAGAACAAAACATTAACCCATAAATACTTCAGGATTATCTCCAATATTTCTAGTCCCTTTACTTTCTGTAAACAAAAAGTATTTCATGTCGACAATATTACGTCTGATGTCCTTGGACGATGTATCATTGATCTGGATTTACTAATATGTCACCAACATCAGAAAATCGATAACCTACATTCCTCTTTTTCTTCTTCTTCATACTTCAAAAGGAAAATATCTTCTTCGCCAGTCATTTTAACAACGTAACAAAAAGGAATTGCTATTTTGAGAACTCCATTTTTCACTTTAATCTTGGTGGCTAATTAGACACTTTTCTGTTCTGAATATTTGAAGATTAGAATACTCTGCCTTGTAATTGCTGTGCTGAATACCGAAGGACAGTTACAGTAAATGAGGTAATTAAAAGATTTCTAATAGTTAGTCATCTCGACCTCGTGTTCTCACAGTGCTAGGCAACTAATGCATCAGAGCCTGTGAAGGAATCAACTTAATGACCAAAGATTTGGTGACTGTAGCCATTTAACTGTAAATTTCAAGTTAAAAGTTTGGAGAGTATTCATGAAAGACTTTTCCGAAAAATACTAAACACGCAGCTCATTATTTTTCTGTCCTAATTGTCCAGAATTCCCTTATTCTAATTGCTTAGATTTATATAAAAGTGAAAGGAGTAGTTAAATAACTGGTGTTGTTATATTGAGTGAGTATTGTATGCATATTATATCTCATATTGTATGATTATTCATGAAATACTTTTCCTAAAACTACTAGATATGCAGCTGATTATTTTGCTGTCCTAATTGTTCAGAATTCTCGTATTCTAATTGTATTTTTATTTAAAAGTTAAAGGATTAATTAAATAACTGGAATAGTCATATTGAGTGAATATTGTATATATATTATATCTCATAATGTACATGAAATACTTTTTCTGAAACTACCACACATGCAGCTGATTATAGTCTGGTTCAAATTGTCCATAATTCACACATTCTACTCAGTTATATATAAAAGTGAATATTTCGAAGAAATTGTACATCACTAAACATACATAAACATCAAATCATAAATGGTAAAATTCATAACGGTGAATTAAAATCGAAAATATACATAACAAGTAGTCCTCGAAATCTGTAAAAACCATAATTAATTAATTCTGATATCCTTAAGATATCTTTATCAAGGAATGCGAATCTGAGGACATAATAAGCTATGTTATTTCTCCTTGCCAGATGACTAGATTTATTTCTGATATAATATAAATACGAAATAAATCCATCTACATATGAAATAAATATATAATAAATAACTTTATTCTGTGTGCCGGCGATGTTAACCTGTGACACTTATTTAGTAAAAGAATAGGGCAGAACAAAATATTATCCCATAAATACTTCAGGATTATCTCTAATATTTCTAGATTCTTTATTTTCTGTACACAAAGAAATTTTTTATGTCGACAATATTACGGCTTCAAGCCTGACGTCCTTGGAACGATGTATCATTGATATGGATTTACTAATATGTCACCAACATCAGAAAATAGATAACCTACATTCCTCTTCTTCTTCATAAACATCAAATAATATAGGGCAAAAATCATAATGGCGAATCAAAAAAGAAAATATATATATATACGTACAAAAACAGGAAAAATAAGTAGTCCATGAAATCTGCAAAACCCATAATTATTTCATTCTGATATCCTGAAGGTAGATTTATCAAGGAATGCGAACCTGGGGACATAATATTATATATCATATTATATTATTATAATATTATATATCAAATTATAATATTATATACCATATTATTCATTCTCGCTAGATGACTGAATCTATCGCGGATATAGTATTAATACGAAATAAATCTATCTGCATATATAATAATAACAAATAACTTTATTCTGTGTGCACGCGATCTAATCTAATCTTATTTATAAAAGAATAAGCCAGAACAAAACATTATCCCATAAATACTTCAGGATTATCTCTAATATTTCTAGACACTTTATCTTCTGTAGACAAAACACTATTTCATGTCGACAATATTACGACTTCATGTCTGATGTCCTTGGGACGATGTATCATTGATCTGGATTTACAAATATGTCACCAACATCAGAAAATCGATAACCTACATTCCATCTCTTTCTTCTTCTTCATCATACTTCAAAAGGAAAATATCTTCTTCGCCAGTCATTTTAACAACGTAACAAAAAGGAACCGCTATTTATGGAACTCCATTTTTCACTTTAATCTTGGTGGTTAATTAGACACTTTTCTGTTCTGAATATTTGAAGATTAGAATGCTCTGCCTTATAATTGCTGTGCTGAATATCTAATGGCAGTTACAGTAAATGAGGTAATTAAAAGATTTCTTATAGTTAGTTATCTCGACTTCGTATTCTCACTGTGCTAGACAACTAATGCGTCAGAGCCTGTGAAGGAATTAACTTAATGACCAAAGATTTAGGGACTGTAGCCATTTAAATGTAAATTTCGTGTTAAAAGTTTGGTGAGTATTTATGGTATGCTTTTCCCAAAAATACTAAACTTTCAGCTGATTATTTTTATGTCCTAATTGTCCAGAATTCGCATATTCTAATTGCTGAGTTATATATGAAAGTGAAAGGAGTATTTAAAGAACTGGAGTTTTCATATTGAGTGAGCATTGTATTTATATATTGTATATATCATATTGTATAATTATTTATGAAATACTTTTCCCAAAACTACTAAACACGCAGCTGATTATTTTCATATCCTAATTGTCCATAATTCACATATACTAATTACTCAGTTATACATAAAAGTGAATGTTTCGACGAAATTGGATATCGCTAAACTTACATAAACATCAAATCATAAACGGCAAAAATCATAGAGGTGAATCCTTTTTTATTCTTCTAATGCAGCTGGCAAATAGACCGTGATCTTTTTATGCCACAAAGACTGCACCGATGTTACTCACTTTGCATTACCCAGGGGGCGCGTGTAAGTCGATGGTAAGCCACGGACGAGGAGTAACAATGCCCCCGCAGCGCTCTACGATCCTAATAGGACCGGGACCTATGGCTTAAAGTGGATTCCGAACCACTACAAACACCCATGGCAAAGCCGGGATTTGAACCCGGTACCTGTGGTACAGAACATCAGAGTGGTAGCCATTCGGACAACAGGCCCCTGGGTGAATCAAAAAAGACAATATATATAGAAAAACAGGAAAAACAAATAGTCCACCAAATCTGCAAAAACGATAAGAAATTAATTCCAATATCCTAAAGATATCTTTATCAAAGAATACATACCTAATGACATAATAAACCATATTATTTATCCTCTCTACATTACTGGATTTATCTTTCATGTAATATAAATATGAAATAAATCCATCTGCATATGAAATAAATATATAATAATAACTTGTGTGTGCCACGGCGATCTTAACCTGTGACACTTACGTATAAAAGAATAAACCAGAACCCATTATCCCATAAATACTTCAGGATTATCTCTAATATTTCTAGACACTTTATCTTCTGTAGACAAAACACTATTTCATGTCGACAATATTACGACTTCATGTCTGATGTCCTTGGGACGATGTATCATTGATCTGGATTTACAAATATGTCACCAACATCAGAAAATCGATAACCTGCATTCCATCTCTTTCTTCTTCTTCATCATACTTCAAAAGGAAAATATCTTCTTCGCCAGTCATTTTAACAACGTAACAAAAAGGAACCGCTATTTATGGAACTCCATTTTTCACTTCAATCTTGGTGGCTAATTAGACACTTTTCTGTTCTGAATATTTGAAGATTAGAATGCTCTGCCTTATAATTGCTGTGCTGAATATCTAATGGCAGTTACAGTAAATGAGGTAATTAAAAGATTTCTTATAGTTAGTTATCTCGACTTCGTATTCTCACTGTGCTAGGCAACTAATGCGTCAGAGCCTGTGAAGGAATTAACTTAATGACCAAAGATTTAGGAACTGTAGCTATTTACCTGTAAATTTCAAGTTAAAAGTTTGGTGAGTATTCATGAAATACTTTTACTAAAAATACTAAACATGCAGCTGATTACTTCATGTCCTAATTGTCTATAATTCTCATACTCTAATTGCTCAGTTATATATATAAGTGAAAGGAGTAATTAAATAACTTAAGTTGTCATATTGAGTGAGTATTGTATTATATAGTATGGTATGTATACATGATAGGGGCCTGACGGTCGAGTGGCTAGCGTTCTGTCGCTCGGTACCACAGGTTTAGGGTTTGAGTCCCGGTGGTGCCATGGTTGTTTGTAGTGGTTTGGAATCCCTCTTTAACCTTAGGTCCCGGTATAACATGATCGTAGAGCGTTGCGGAGGTAGTGTTACTCCGCGTCCTTAGCTTATCTTCAAGCTACACTTACCTCCTGGTTAGTGCTAAGAGAGTAACATCGGTGCAGCGCTTGCCTTAATGCCAAAGACAACTGTCTAAGTGTTTGCAAGTTGCATTAGAAGAAAAAATGTATATATGATATCTCATAGTATATGAGTATTCATACTAAACATGCAGCTGATTATAGTCTTTTTTAATTGTCCATAATTCACGTATCATAATTGCTCAGTTATATATAAAATTGAAAGTAATTAAATGACTGAATTTGTCATATTGAGTGAGTATTGTATTATATAGTACAATATACATAGATATCTCATATTGTATGAGTATTCATGAAATACTTTTCCTAAAAATACTAAACATACAGTTGATTATTTTCATGTCCTAATTGTCCACAATTTACATATACTAATTACTCAGTTATATATATAAGTGAAAGGAGTAATTAAGCAACTGAAGTTATCATACTGAGTGAGTATTGTATACATATATATATGATATCTAATATTGTATGAGTATTCATAAAATGCTTTTCCCAAAAATTCTAAACATGCAGCTGATTATTTCCCTGTCCTAATTGTTCATAATTCCCATATTCTTAATTATTCAGTTATATATGAAAGTGAAAAGAGTAAGTAACTTAAGTTATTACATTTTAATGTATAAAAAAAAAAGATGACTTTTTACTAATCCATTTTTAAAATCAGTGGAAGAAAAATTATTAAACATAAGTATTTCAAAAATTGTTTTGTTTATTTTTAATATATAGTAATCGATCTGGATCTGTTTCGTTGTAGAGATTATTTAAATTTAATATGAAAAATAATAATGAATAAATAATTATTTATAAAATAGTATATTTATTTTAAATCATATAATATAATAATCATCATTTAATATATATATCATTTAAATCATATAATATAATAATTTAAATATCAATAATATTTAAATCATATAATATATTTATTTTAAATCATAAAATAAATTAAAAGGTACTCTTTTTTTTATTTTGTCTAACTGTTTTAAAACACTCTGCTCTGCAATCTGCGTGGCCCGGTGGCCAATTGGCTAGTGCTCTGGCCGTTGGTACCCCAAGCTTCAGGTTTGAATCCTGACGGGTGGCATGGATATTTGTTAGTGGTTCGGAATCCACGTTAAACTGTAGGTCCTGGTCTAATTAGCCTAAAGTGTGCACAAAATGACCATAGAACGACAACCAAAATTAAACCTCTGTTCTCTGGCCTCGGTACCAATATGTTATTCATTAGCCGAAAACTTATATGATATAATAACGTATATAATTGTTAATTGAAGCTTCAGAAACAATAATTAGAATTTTAGAGATTTTAAAACGGTTTTGGTACCTGTTAAAAGTACTATAATCAAAGTAAGTACTTCTACCAATTTATTAAACCGTGACCAATAAAAGATTTATTTTTCCTAATATATTATTAAATATATTGGGTGTAAAGTACTAAATATATCGTACTTTTAGTGAAGAATTGCACCTCCGTTGGTCGATGTTACGTTTGTATGAATCTTTAGTTCTATCATATATCTCTTTACTAATTGTATCCTTAAATGAAGTACATATTTGATAAAACACAGCCTATAAATATATCGGATACAAAAAGATTTCGTCTATTTTTTATTACCTTCCAAATGAATATAGGTTTTTTTCCTTTTATCGCGTGTTTTATTATTTATGAGACAGTATAAAAGAAATAATTAGGTGATTTTTAAGCGATATATTAAAAGGGAATATTATTAAAATGAGAGAAAAAAATAATTTAAAAGGGAATATAAGTAAAGGTTAAGACCATCAAGTCATTTTTAGAGATCTTCTATTACAGTTACAGTTAATTTAATGTAATTGAAATTATTATTAAAATATAGAAAATAGTTTCTAAAAAAACTATTCATATTTTTTAAAAAAATACGGTATACATTTTAATGCAGGAAAAAAAAAGAAAATTCCCTTCAATACTGGGAGGGTGAGCTCATCTACTAATATATTTTCTAAAAATTATCATCTTCATCTCCATTGTTATTACCTCCACCAATATTATTTCTTTCTACTTACAAATATATAGAAGGGAGGAAGTACAAAGTGCACTTAAACTGTTTGGAATCACCATAGCAATACAGGATCGGAACTGCGCAGAATTTCTTCATTTCCCACGCTGATTGATACTTCAGTCGAATGGACGATAATACGAAGGTGGAATTAGTAGCCATTACGCATCTTACTTCTTCTAGGGGCCTATCAAGACATCACAGCTTTAGTGTGAGCCATGTCCGGAATCTTCCAGAATATTCAAATTCCATGTACCAAAGATGTGAAGCTTCTATAATGGATGATAATTCGAACACCTGCTTTGATCCTAACATCATCTCGGTGAGTCAACGTCATCCAACCAGGTAGTCAAGAAGTTGGACAAAAATAATTTCGTGAGTCTACCTGTCCACTGAGTCTACTGAGTCTACCTGTTTTCAAAGCAAAGACTTTAACACACTTTAACAGACAAAATGGAATCCTCGTCCTATATTACGCTAGCTCAAACTACTTCCTGACCACGAATAATAACACAATCGGCCCATAAATACGTATGTTCCTGTACATTTTTAAAATTCTGTATTAAATGATAATTCGAACTCCACTTTTGTCTTAAATAATTCACCTTTGACCATGTTACTTTTGTGAGACGGGTGCATTGATTATTAAAACGCACATTCACATACATGATGTCCTTTCATTTTGGTGTTCTCTAAGAAAGCTACCGAGTAAGGACAGTATTTCTGAGTCTGCATTACTATGTGTTTCTGAGGCATCTAGGTATACCCTATCCCTCCAAAAAGTTTGTAAACCTGGTTCAGCGACAATGCATATTATTTAAAAAAATGATGAAATAACAGAGTTTTAAAAAGGTAGCTAAAATACAAATGATGGAGTTAATAATTGCTGGCCATCACAATAAATGAAATGTGTACTGTGCTGTCACTCAAGTGGAAAGGAATTATATATTTAAAAAAAATCAGTTTATGAAAATCAAATAATTTTCTTCAAAAACAAACTTCCATTTACTATGGAAAATGAATCAGAATGGATGGAAATGGATAAATTTCGTTGCATTTCAGAAGCGAATCGCAGATGCTAATGCGTTACGTCAAATGTATTTCCTTAAGCTGATGAGGGATTCATAAATCGAGTGACTTTACATAACCAACACGTGGGGCCTGATGGCCGAATGGCTAGCGCTCTGGCGTTCAGTACCACATGTATCGGGTTCAAATCCCGCCTTTGCCATGGGTGTTTGTGTAGTGGTTCGGAATCAACTTTAAGCTGTAGGTCCCGGTCCTAATAGGATAGTAGAGCGCTGCGGGGTCATTGTTACTCCGCGTCCGTGGCTTACCATCAAGTTACACGCGCCCCCTGAGTAATGCAAAGTGAGTAACATCGGTGCAGCCCTTATGGCGAAAGATCACGGTCTATTTGCCAGCTGCATTAGAAGAAAAAAAAACATAACCAAGATGTTTTAATTTTTTTTTAATGCATGAATGCGATACATTGCGCTTCTCTGCAATCTCACGTGTTGAGCTATAATGATCTAAATGAATAATGACATTGATATGGGTCACATCAACTCCATCTGGACGGCCAGATTGTTGAGAATTTTTCAGCGAAAAATCACCAGAAATTCGTTTAACCAATTTTGACACTGCCTTCTTTCAAGACTACATTCCCATATACGGCACATAACCTCTTGTTCTTTGCAATGCGTTCTTGCCTTTTCGGAAATAATACAATAAAATATGTCTGGAATGCTCGTCTTGTTCTTCAATTTTTAAATTAGGATAAAAACGAAATTAAATAAATAATTGATACATTTTTTTTTCTAAATTAAAGGCGGAAGTCCGAACAAAAAACAATATAGGTTAGTTGCTTTGAACACATTGATGAAGCAAAGGAATGTGCTAAGACCATTTATTGACAAAATTTACAATCACTTAGTTTCGAATCCAATAATTATTCTTGATATTATAATCTCATTCACATATCGTATGGGAGAAAATTCCCACTGAGTACCCTAAAGCTAAACGAGATGCTCACACATGCTGTCATATACTCAGAATCCACATATAGCAGTTCCTTCAACATACGCTGTCTCTAATCCCCAAATCAAGCATTTACGTATTTAAAGAACAATTTTGTAACAACATCCGTAGCCAGGAACAAGATGATAATCGGTATGCAAAGCATGTATCGTTAAATCTTAGCTGAAAAAAATGAATAGCTGCAAATGATAACGAGAAACCTTGTCTTGACTTTATCATTCTGGGAAAGTAAAGAATGTGACAATTCACCCCAAGACTGCCTCGGAAACACATTCCGGAGCATTTAAAACGACCTTACTGAAATCCCGGTGTGACCTTAATTACTCCAAAACAAACTGTACAGTGGCTTGTAATTGGTTTAAGTGCTCGAGTTGCTAGAAGGGTTGTCGTGCCGGAGGGGTGCATGGGAAAAGGGACTAATGTATTTAATTCAGCCTCGTAAAGGGCGTCAAATTATTTTCTCATTATCTTGCATGTTTCTGAATAGAAACGTATGAAAATCCACACGTTGTTTTAAGAAATAAACGTCTGTTTCTACTAAGTGTATTAAAGATTGTTTTCCAAACATAAAAATGCCTAAAATATTTACAAATAGTTCTAGTTTTGGCTAATTAATGTTACACTTATATTTGAAATCTAATCTGTTAAAGTGTTTAATTGTTGTAGATAAAATTTTAAATTAATACTTTTATTAATATTTAACTATGATTAAATAGATGTTGAAATATTTTAGAGTGTCTGATTCAGGGCTGAGTGCCAACGTGCTCCGTTGGTGATCATTAGGACAGAGGTTCAACCCGCTGGCGACTTTGTTGCAGGCACTAGAGAGTTTTTGCATACCGTACTTTAGTTACCGTAGGACGTCCGTTAGCCTTTTCTCCCTATCGCGCATGCTCAGTTTTCTATGAGCATGCGCGCTAGTGAGAAAAAGCTAACGGACGTCCTACGGTAACTAACGTACGGTATGCAAAAACTCTCTACTGTTTCAAAAAAATAAGTGTGGCGTTTGGGATGTGTGTGCACAGTGGCGTTTGGGATGTTCATGAGTCGGAATATCTGGTAGAAGTTATCCGAGTTTTTTCCCATACGATATGTAAATGGGGGTAGTATATAGCAGTACCCTATAAAAGTCGTCTTGCCGGAAGACACTGCCCTCTTTTTTTAGTGACTCTCAGAAATGTCCGACTTCTACTTACGGGTGCTCTATCACGACAGAAGCTCCCCCCCTTTTCTCTTTCTGTGAGACCACACGGGTTCTTGGATTTGGTCTAGCTGCTGCTATCTACCAAGTGGGATAAGAAAAAAAATATATTTTGAACTATGGAAAAAATAATTCATTAATTTTACTTTGACTCAATACTCAAAAATGATTCAAGAAAATAGTAAACACATATGGATATGAAAATCCTTTTGCATATTATAGCATTCTACATAATTCAGTATTTTTTTTTCAGTAATAAAATCAAAGAACTTCAATATATTTATATTTTTTTATATTTAACAAAAAATAATTTTCAGTATATTTTTGCTTCTTCATGTTGAGCCATGAACTCACTAAGTCGTTGATCTCGTTGAGTCAACGTCACTAGTTAGGATATTGTTGTGACTAATCCTCAGTGTTCTGCAGTGAGATACGGACACCCCAGGAATAGTCTACTCATGGATGGAGTGAAAGGGGCAGCTTCTGTTGGGATGGAGCACCCGTAGGTAAAAGTCCAACTTGGCTCCGAGTCGTTGATAAAGTAGGGCAGTGCCTTACAGGAGGACTATCCCAAGTGTGCGTATCATATAGAAGGAAACCCGGCAAACTTCAACCAGCGGGATCTGACTAACGAGGCAAGATGCTCAACATCACAAATACCATAGAATTTCCTCGTTTTTTGAAACAGTATCTACAACAAAGCCACCGGCGGATTGAACCTGCGCCCAAATGCTCAACAGCGACATACGGGTCACGAGTCGGGATAGCTAGGATAGTGATGGACATTAATGTCTTCCGAGACGACTTTCAGGGAACGATCGTTTAACTCAATCTACTCATAAATACTTGTTTCTATACATTTTTTTAACTTACAGGATTTAAAAAATATACATGAGTTAACGTACAGGAGTAACACGTAAGTTATTTTTTTCTTTATTAGGAGAGTTTTTGCATACCGTACGTTAGTTACCGTAGGACGTCCGTTAGCTTTTTCTCCCTAGAGCGCATGCTCCTAGGAAATTATCTTTCCTATGAGCATGCGCGCTAGGGAAAAAACTAACGGACGTCCTACGGTAACTAACGTATGGTTTGCAAAATCTCTCTATTATATGTGCTATTTTATCTTAACTTTTCAAACGTCATATATCAAATCAATCATAAAATTCTGTAAATCCGATATATTAAGATTTTCCCTTATTGCTATGAGTTTTTAATTTGAGAAGATATCAGTTTTGAATCCTTACGGGGAGATTTCTCATCTGGCGAAATGTGTTTAATGTGTTTAATAGTGTGTCAAATAGATTTTTACTCTAAATTTATGTTGTTGTTTGTTGTTTCTTATCTCACTTGGTTGGCCAAGCCCACGAGCCCATACGTACTCATGATTGAAGGGGAAGGAAGCAGCTTCTGTTGTGATGGAGCACCCGTAGGTAGAAGCCTGACTTTTGCTCCGTGACGCTCTTACAGTCATAGGAGACCGGAACCTACAGCTTAAAGTGGATTCCGAACCACTACAAACGTCCATGGCACCGCCGGGATTCGAACCCGAAACCTGTGGCACCGAGCGCCAGAGCTCTAGACACTCGGCCATTCAGGTACCAAATTTGCCAACGGCACGCAGTGTTCCCAGGTGGTCACCCACCCAAGTACTGACCGCGCCCAATGATGCTTGACTTCGGTGATCTAACGAGAACCGGTATATTCAGCATGGTACGGCCGTTGACTCTAAATTTATGGTTAATAAAAGCGAAAAAAACAAATTTATTTATAACTTTTTAATTTTTTTGGCATTTTATTCTTAATTCAATGTTACAAAACAATTTAATTCTTCACTTAAAAAAATTAAATTGTAAGAAAAACTTTATTAAAGAAGAATATAACTAAATAATAAAATTAAAAATTATTTTATTTATGTAACAAAATAATCCCCCCAAAAAAATCATCCAAGAAAAAAAATACAAAATATTTTGTATAAAATTCGGAACTTCGTGCTGCCATCTATCAGAAGTTTTATAAAACACGAAATCATTGGCTCAACTATATTTATACAACATGAAGCTCACAACTAAATTTTAACTATGTTTAAAATTTAAATCCCAAAGGACAAAAGCTTAAAAATTTGTTCCAAGTTCACAAAAATTCATCTTTAAGAATTACTAATAAAGTTGTTAAAATTAATATATTAGCGAAATTTACAGCTTTTTTATGAAATATATTCATAACATACATATTGAATAAAATGCAATGTAAATATTATTTGAAAAGACAGAGATGGAATATTTTTTTTTTAAATCATTAACATTTTTATAATTAGTTAATACATCAAATAATAACTAATTATATTGTAAATGTTCTAATACCTCTCTATACGAGTGTACAACCGAAGACTTTTTTTTGTATATACGAGTACAAATACCATTGCAGTTAATAAAGCTTAAAACAGCACACTTGAAACTTTTTCTATAATTATATGTAGAAGTACATCTCAACATTTCTAATAATAATCTTTCTCTTGAACTTTTACTCTTAGATCTATTATTTGTATTAAATCCAACGTTATTTGAAATAAATTTCTCAAATTTGAAATGAACAAATATTTTGGTTATATAATGTTTTAAAAAATAGTTAAATTTGCTATCATCCTTCCCCATTCGCCATTCTTACTTTACATAACATTTTATCAGTGACTTTTTTTTTTTGTACTATTTAGCAAAACTAATACAAATATATATAAATAATACAAATATAATAACTCCCTCAAAAAAGATTTCAAATATTGAATTTAAAACACAAATAATATCGTAATAATCTTTTAAATTATGGTTTCGGGTTTTCAGCTTTAGAAGTGGAATCCTTCCACGAATCTATGATTATATGTCTTTAAATGTGTTCAATATTGTATGTTTATAATTATATGTGTGTGGTATTTGTGCGTGTATAAATAAAGCTGTGAGTTCTCCAACCTGTGCCTCAGGTATCTCAACCTAACCACATCCAGTTACAATCTGGTTGCCCAAACTGCATACTACAATGTAGTACCCGAACAGGGACCAGTACTTACACCAGTATAATTTGGTGACCGAATGTGGGACCTGTACCCACATCAGTACAATATTAATTTTTTTTTTAATCATGTGACTTTTTAAAATTTAGTTTTTGATTTTCATTCCATAAATAGAATTCTAATTTTTAGTATAAAGTATTTGTTTAGAATATAAATTGCCTTATTCATAATATGTTGTTAGTATAACCAAGTTATTAAGTTATGTAAGAACTGTATTTGCATTTTGGGAACTTTATATTACAGTGTATGAATTTTAAATAATGTAAATTTCGGAAATAATGTATTGCAATGAACACGAAATAATAAATAATTTTCCATATTTATGTGCCTTAAAATACGGGCTTTAATGCAAAATATAAGCCTTTTGTATAATACAAGTATTCTCTAACATTATCAGAAGAACTTTGATTAAAATTTATAATTAGACGAACTTCGACAATTTTGCGAGAGCACGTTTTCCAAAGTAAAATTACACTGAGAAGGAAATAAAATTACGACTTGAAATTATAAATTGCTTGCATTTATTGAATTTGCATATAAATAAACTCAACCTGACTTATGACATGGAACTGCGTTTAATTCGACAATGTGAACTTCGAAAATATTCGTCGAAAATAATAATTAAATCTTTGTTTACCTTTCTCCTATTGTTTAATGTATTCTGGGATTTAGCTAGTAAAAGCATGATCAGAAAATTAATAAAATTCCGAACAATATTTCACAGTATTTATCAAAAATGTACAGATATTGCCAACTAATTTGATTTAACATTTCTATCTCTTTATTGAGTGTGGTGGTGACATTTTTCTTTTTCTTAAAGTAGATATTATTACATCTTTGCAACCTCGATATTTTATATTAATTTAAAGAAACTGTCGAATTGCATTTCTTCAGGTTTTAAGCTTACCACATAATTTGCTACTATTTCAAATGAATTCATAATTAAAAATTATACTATAGTAGATGTATTCTTTGTAAATATAATAAAACAGGCAATATCTGTCACATATTCGCAAGAATATTATTTTAAAATCAAAGTTAATGTTATCTCATAATTAGGCAGTTAATTTTTTTAATTTGCATGCATATGAGTGTTTATTTAAATTTCTGATATCCATTGAATAAATAAATAGGCTCTAAATTGTAAAAAGGGTATTGAAAATAACACAATACATGTAAGTAATGAAAAGGGAAATTATCTGTCTATATCAGGGGAGATAACGCAAGTTTCTTGCGTGGGCCGCCGCCAGCTGCTCCATCAGTGATTCCCGATCGCCAAAACATCTGGCAAGATTTTGATCATGATACAGCTGCCAAAACAGTGTATATCCTACAGGAAGTTTCCAGCATTTTCAACATACTTGGTGGTATAGACAACTTCTATGCACAATTAAAAAATGCTAATTCACCTTTTGAAAAATTTCAAATCATCGCTAAATGTTTTAAATTAAATATTTAATTGCTTTTCCAAATTTTAATTGTACCATGCTTTCTTCGGTTTTTCCGTTTCTTTTTTCACAAATGTCTAATGTTTCTTTTTATTTTTTTGCCGTGTGGACATGACCAATACTCACTGCCTTCTTTTTTATAGTAATGTACTGTTTTTCCAATGTCTTTTACTGTAACAGATTAGGAGTTTTTCAGGCCCTACATGGCCATGGTACTCCGTGAACCAGAATGATGATGATGATGATCAGGGGAGATCAACCCAAATGGTCTTGCGGCCACTTTAAAAATGCATCATAACTCCGCGGGCCGCGTATAAAATTATGTATCCCCATATTAGATTTGGACCCACTATAGACATTTTTTGGAGAGAAAAATTGAAACATAATGATTTATTAGTATTGCGTTTACTGTTATTTTTACTTGTAAACATCGATAATATAATAATAATGATACTAAATGCACACTGTAAAGAAATATATAACACTAAAAATTAAATGTAAAAAATATATAAATATAACTGAAATCATTAACAAATATTTATTTTACTAGTGCGATATTTGTTTCTCCCCTCTTTCACTTAGCGTTTGCAAATCGATGCGCGCGCATCATGAGTTCGCAGAATATAATTTAATTATTCTGCGAATTCATAACTGAAAACTAATAGTAAAACAGGCAATATCTGTCCTATATTCGCAAGGATATTATTTTAAAATCAAAGTTAATTTTTTCTCATCATTTCGACAGTTAATTTTTGAATATAGGGATGCACACATAATGTATTTTTTAATGTATTGGTTCTCACTACTTTGGCCATTATAAAATAAATATATTTTGTAAAAGTGTGATAAATCTCGCTGGCAGGAAAAATGTTCGAGTCGGGTTGGCCACCCCTGGTCTAGATGTCTCCATTTTTGTTTAAAAAAAAGTACCTCTTAATTAAATCCTTCGAATATTATTGGTCAAAAAATTATACATATCACATATGATTGGTCATCACTTGTTACCTAAAGTAAATTAGATATTGTAATGTGCAGGTTACAATGTCAGTGCAGGTTACTAGGGACCTGATGGCCGAGTGGCTAGCGCTCTGGCGCTCGGTACCACAGGTTTCGGATTCAAATCCCGGAGGTGCCATGGATGTTTGTAGTGGTTCGGAATCCACTTTAAGCCGTAAGTCCCGGATTCCTAGCGTCCCGTATAGCGTCACAGACTTCAATCAGACATCTCAACCACATCATTCCCAAACTGTTAAAGGGCAACTCAACTCTAGGCACAGTATTGTGTTGTGATGTAGTAGTAGTAGTGCAGGTTACTAATATCAGTACAACTAATATCATGTTACAATTCAGTGCAGGAAACTGGATTGTAAAGGGGTGTGGTTGGGTTGAGATACTTGAGGCGCAGGTTGGAGAACTCGCAGCTTTATTGACACACGCACATACAATTAAAGACATATACTATTTAACACATTTAAAGACAGATAATTATGATTCGTAGAAGTACTCCACTTCTAAGCCGAAAACCCGAAACTCAGGTAAGCGCAGAGTGCGCGAAAGATACTTCCTCTCCTGATGAGAATCTGTATTCCAACTATTACGCAGATTTACATTAAATATATTTCCTCTCTTGATGAAAGACTGTAAATTAAACGTTCCTCAACAGAAGCGCGTGGTAGCGCTGAACTTCCTCTCAGGTGAGAGTCTTGAGGCCTAGTGTTCATTTCTTCTGAACGCCACAGAGGGCGCTCTTAACAGTGCTTAGGAGGAAGCAAGGTTGCATTAAATTTAATTTCTGACAAATGGCATTACTTTGTTCTTGGGCAGTTTTAGTTTTCTGTTTTAACTGAAAGAAAAGTGCAGCTGAACAATATCGAATTCAATTACAAATTTACATTCATCATCTGAAAGAACAAAGGATTTAAAAGATTCAAAGATGGTGATTTGGATAAGGAAGACCAAAAACATTCTTGTCAGCCGAAAACAATTAATCGGATGCTAAATCATGGTGAAACCATTACTGGTTACTCTTATCGATTGCAACTGATGCTTTCGAGCCAACATTGAAAAAAATAGTTAGAATACGAAGAAATACCACGGAGATGTCATTTTTTAATAAGGCAATTTTTGGCCACCAGTTACGAAAGCAAGTAAAAAACTATTTGGAAACTCTTCGAATGTAAATCCTGCCCTATCCATCATATTCTCCAAATATTGCTCCTTCTGATTACCTATTGCTTCGATCAATGACGCATGATCTGCTGAGTTGCACTTCCGCTGTTTTTAAGAAGTCAAAATTTGGCTTGATTCCTATCGATAACTTCAAACGACGAATCATTCTTACAAGCAATTCGTCTTTTTCCCTAAAGATCGGGAAAATAACGATGGGCAATGTTAATATTTAATGTCATTTCTCGTCCATAAGAATTTGTAAACTTCTTCTTCTTCTTCTTTATAAGTGCAAAATCTCCATGGTGGGCCTAGGCTATCTGCCTAATGGCAGATTTTGAGACAGAAGATGTTTTTCTTTTTACAGGATAGGGTTGACGCCATAGGCCCAACGCTCTACTATCATATGAGACGAGGACCTACGGTTTAAAATGGATTCCAAAACACTACAAACACCCATCGCTCAGCCGGAACTCGAATCCTGGGGCACCGAGAGCCAGAGATCGGTCATCAGGCCCCTTTCCGGTTTAGTTATCTCTCCAGTAAAACATTAAACTTCCTCTTTAAACACTGGTAAGTGTAATATATCAATCTTCCTGTGCTAGTTCCTGAATAATGTTGAACGTTTTACAACCCCCCACCCAAAAAAAAAAGAAGTGAATGTCCTCAGGACAAATGTCTGGTATAAAGGAAAAAAGGGCCCTACGGTTTAAAGTGGATTCCGAACCACTACAAACGTCCATGGCACTGCCAGGACTGGAACCCAAAAATCTGAAGCACCAAGCGTCATAGCGATAGTCTTATTTGCAAACAAACAACAAAAATATCTTTCTGAGACAAAATATGGTATGAAAAAGTTCTTATATACAGAAATTCGACAATCGAGATACAATAGTTAATAAAAACTGTAAAAGATAATTTACGTAAATAATTTATTATAAAAGTTTCATTTTCATATTTAAAATTACTTTTTAACTGGCAACTGGCAACTGGCATACCGATTACGAAGTACCAACAGGGGGAAATACCCCTTAAACCTCCTCATCTTAATTCATAGATATGCTTGGAATTTTAAATGGCTGCTTAATTATTGTTAGTAAGATTAAAGATAAATGTTTCTAAAAATTCAAATTAAGTAGGTACTCAAAAAAAAGAAAAATACTAATTATAAAAGAAGTAAGATAAAAAATAAAAGAATTTAAAAGTTAAGTTTTAAATTCGGTACAATTAGGGACCAGTTGTCGATGCCGTAGACTATTTCAAAAACGTAAACAAACCAACCAACCCTTTGTTTACGAGATCACTGATTGGAAATTATGCGGGAACGGTGAGAGCCAATAGGAGCATCTGAAAGGTAAAATGGTTAAAATATGTCCCCACAAAAAAAAAAAGACCCATCACAGAACCGTGATTCTTTTTTTTAATTTTATAATTTTTATTTGGTTTTCAATTTTATACTTTTTGTTTGATTTACGATTTTATAATTTTTATTTTTATTTTTATATTTTTAATGTCTAATCCTTTTATTTTCCTACAAAAAAAGGGGTAAAAAAATTACTTTTTAAATAATCTGCAGAAATACATCAGTACATTACACAAAAATATATTGCACATGACATATATACGTATTTTTGCATGCTGTTTAATATACCATTAACTTACCAATATCATTATTAAAATTAAATATAAATATTCGCTTTAAAATATTGTGATTAAATCAAATAATTAATAACGGCAAATTTTTCTATAAAGAACACCCCGCTTTTTTACTTCTTATATGCTTTCCAAATTTATTTAATATAGAGTATAAATAGAAAATTAAAATTACTTTTAAATAATCTGTAGAAATATATCAGCACATTACACAAAAATATTACACATTACATATATGCATGGCATATATTCAATTTTACATGTTGTTTAATAAACCATTTTAAAGATATTATTATAAAAATTAAATATATGTATTTAATATTTACTTTAAAATATTATGCTTAATTCCAATAATTAATAGCGAGAGATGATCCCCAATTTCTCTTCCGGTATGCTTTCCAAATTTATTTAATATAGAGTACAAATAGAGAGTGTTTTCAATACCACGCAGACAATTTTAAAAACACAGCCTGTTTTCCTATTTTATTGCAAAAAAAAGCCTTTGTTTTCGTTCCACTGATCAAACCTTGGGTATTCATGCAACTGCGATAGTTGTTACCAGATATAAACTTGTCCGGGGTTTCTTTGGATTGTTGAAATCGGAGAAATAAATTGCTTACTTTAGAGGACTAAAGATAAAAGGAATAAATTTCTCTTTTTTTTTTTTCTTTCTAAGTCTTCTGCTTTCCTGTTTTACAATTTTATTTTGGGAAGTAATCCAATTCATGTTTGTGTTGTATTTCTTTGCTTTGTAAAGAGCTTTTAACAAATTTTCTTCTCATTTTCTTAAAAAAATCCATAGAACACAATGTAACTTTTTTTACCCTCCGAAAATAAGACTGGATACATAATTCTTTAAAAAAAATTAAAAAGTAAAGGGAAATAAAAATGAATGTAAGTTCTATCGAATTTTGATTGTCAATAAGTCAATGCCTATTTTGACTGCCTAGTCAATATGCATTGACCACGATAGTCATTGTGTGATACAGTGAATATCTTCACTATATAACATCTCCATGGTTGGCGAAGGCCATATGAACAAAGAAACATCTGAAGATATCGAAACAAGAGATCCTTTTCTTTTTACGCGGTATGTTTTCCAGCCCTGCTCCCAACACTCTGCAGACATATTAAGTTGGGCCTGAATGGCCGAGTGTCTAGCGGTCGGGCGCTCGGGTGCTCGGTGCCCTGGATATTTGTATTGGTTCGGAATGCACTTTAATCTGTAGGTCTCGGTCTCATATAACTGTAGAGCCCAGTCAGACTTCTCTGACCCACATTATTCCCAAACTGTATAGGGGCAACTCAGCTCAGGGCACAGTGATGTGGTGTGGTGTAGTAGTAGTAATCATATTAAACCGGGACCTACGGTTTAAAGTGGATTATGAACCACTACAAACATACTTGACACCGCCGGGTCTCGTACCGAAACTTGTGGCACTGAACGCCAGAATGCTAATTGTATTTGTAAACAAAGAGCAAAAATATCTTCCAAGTCAAAATATGGTATGAAAAAATTCATATGTACAAAAATTCGACAAAGAAAATAAAAACAATAAGTAATAATTTACATAAATAATTAAGTACAACAGTTTTATTTTCATATTTAAAATTACTTTTAAATAATCTGTAGAAATATATCAGCACATTGCACAAAAATATTACACATTACATATATGCATGGCATATATTCAATTTTACATGTTGTTTAATAAACCATTTTAAAAATATTATTATAAAAATTAAATATATGTATTTAATATTTACTTTAAAATATTATGCTTAATTCCAATAATTAATAGCGAGAGATGATCCCCAATTTCTCTTCCGGTATGCTTTCCAAATTTATCTATTATGAAGTATAAATAGAAAGTGTTTTCAATACCACCCAGACAATTTTAAAAACACACCGTGTTTCCGATTTTATTGAAAAAAAGCCTTTGTTTTCCTTCTAGTAAACAAATCTTGGGTATTTATGCAACTGCAATTTTTGTTACCAGACATAACCTTGTCAGGGTTTCCTTGGCTTGAAGAAACTGGAGAGGATTCTCATTATGAGTTCGGGGGAAAAAAATTGTTTACTTTAGAAGTTTAAAGATAAAAGAAATAAATTCTCTTTCTTTTTTTTTTTTCCAAAGTGTTCTGCTTTCCCATTTTCCCTTTTTATTTTGGGAAGTAATCAAATTCTGTTTGGGTTGTATTTCTTTGTTCAGTGCAAAGAGCTTTTAACAAATTTTCTTCTCCATTTTCTTTAAAAAAAATCCATAAAACACAATGTAATTTTTTTTTACCCTCCGAAAATAAGACCGTAGACATAATTCTTAAAAAATTATTTAAAAATTCGGGAATTAAAAGTGAATTTGAGTTCCAACGATTTAAAATGTCAATAAGTCAATGCGAATTGATAGCCTAGTCAATACGCATTGACCATGATAGTCATTGACTGACATAGTAAACTAGCTCTCCTACACTACGACACCACATCACTGTGCCTAGAGCTAAGCTGCCCCTTTACAGTTTGGGAATGATGTGGGTGAGAAGTCTGACTGGGCTCTCTGACGCTCTACGGTCATAAGAAACTTTGACCTACGGCTTAAAGTGATTCCGAACTACTACAAACATCCATGGTACAGCCAGGACTCGAACCCGAAACTAGTGGGCCCCAGCGCCAGAGTGCTAGGAATTTTGCATCACTTTAAGGTGATAAACTATTGAAAACATTTTCTCCCTCAAATATAACAACCGCCCCCGGGTGTGCGATATAGTTTTTTTTCTTAGAACAGATGACACTACAGAGACTTATCTTTATGCCATGAGTAAGGGCATAAAGATAAGTCTCTACGCTGCACCGCTGTTACTCATTTAGCACTACCCAGGGGAGCCCGTATAGCTTAAAGGTATGTTGCGGACGTGAATAACATTACCCCCACAACGCTCTACGTTCCTATTAGACCATGACCTACACTTTAAAGTGAATTCCGAACAACTACAAACATCCATGGCACCTCCGGGACTCGAACTGGAAACTTTTGGTATCGAGCGCCTCGGCCGTCAGCCTCTTGAGTGGGTGATATAGTGAATATCTTCACTAGGCACACTTAGTCGTTATGGAGAAAGATGAACTACCTTACTCCGATAACTTGCCTATACTAAATGTGAAAAAAAAATCTAAACACTCCTACAACCTGTTCGAAAAAGCCAAAGCATCTGGCAGCATACCACTTTTTAATACTTAAATTAATGCATGATTATAAAATCATAGTTTAATGAAAAAACATTTTTTTTTTTTTACATATTTTGCCGCTTTAAAAAAATGTAATTGTTTAAAAACTGTTATGGTAATGATGTCGATGCTAAGTAAATTGAAGCTTGGCTTACTCGCTGGAAAATTAAAATAAATGTAGAAAAAACACAAGCTGTACTCTTCACGAGACGCAAAATTCCTCCGCCTAATGTTTCCCTATTTAACCAACGATTTAATTGGACTAACAATACTAAATATTTAGGAGTATACTTTGATAGTAAGCTAACATATTCTAATCATATTGACCACATTAAACGTAAATATAATATTTCTATACGCATGCTTTATCCATTCATTAATAGAAGATCCCTCTTATCCTTGGATAATAAACTAATTATTTACATGTACTATTTGCTTCCCATCATCACATATGCTAGCCCAGTTTGGGGTTCCGCTGCAAAATACCACATCAACTACATCAAAAGAATTGAAAATAAAATTATAAGAATGATTACTGACTCTCCTTGGTATTTTAGGAATGATGACATTCGTCACTGTCTTGCCCTCCCCTCTATTCAAAAATTCATGCTCAAGCTTGCAGAAAAATTCTATGCAAATCTTGAACACATCCCGAATGATGAAATCCGTAATCTTCCGAGATACGATTTCCATCTTCCGGAAAATGCTAAACGCCCAAGGGCTGTTCTTCACAACTTGCAAAGCTCCTAGACGAACTGGCTCAGTTGTCGTCATGACATCTGTGCTTTTAGTCTTCATTCCTAGCAACGAAAATCCCATCCTACTGTAGATTCCTTTTTAAATTTTGGATTCTTTAATTGTTCTGTTTATTTTATTAATTTTTGTTTTTTATTTTATTTTTCTCCTTGTTATTAGCTATTTTATTAATTTTTTCTTTGCTTATATTTTTAATATATATTTTAACATGGGACATTGCTCTTAAATCACTTCACCTCCTTTTAACTATCAATGTTTTTTCCTTCACCAATGTTTCTCAGATGCAGATAGGAGTTTTAGGCCCCTTTGGGGCCAGGGCACTCCGAAATCCTGTAAAGACGAGAGATGCTAAGTAAATTGTATTAACGAAAACACAACATTTGGTTTGATCGACCCGGAAAAAATAATCAGCAATAATCTTTCGTTCAACATTCAAAACATTGTTTTATAAAGATGGCTAATCCTCACGATTCATCTCCTGATCAACAACATATTGACAATATAAAGCAATTAAACTTTTCTACAAGGTGGATATAAAAGTAAAATTAAACGATAACGAACTTTTTTTTTATTGCCGAAAAAGCAGCCCTCGTGGATTGCATAGAACTTCAAAGCAGTCTTAAAATTGCATAACAGTTGGCGCATGAAATTGAAAACCTCAAGTTAAAATATTATGTGATATTAATAGATGATATTAACAGATAATAAATATGAATTTTAGAACAGAAATCACTGTTCAAATCAATGGGAGAAAATATCGCAGTAATCTTGAAAAAATTTAGTGTTTTATTGAATTTCACTAAAGATTCTCTGCCTCAAAATAATTAACAATAAGATAATAAAGTAAATGTTAAATTACCAACTTTAAACTGTAGGTACCGGTATGTTTAGCCCTCAAGTGCACAAGATGACCGTAGAACCAAATGTTAAATTACCAGGTATTTACTTGCCTTCTTTTGATGGTGAAATTGGTTATTGGAACAATTTTAAATTCCAATTTGATAGTTAGATAACTAATAATCACTCCTTAAATGATATGAAGAAACTGTTCAGTTTTAAAGTGTGATGCTAAATATATTGAAATTTCAGAAGACATTTTCAAATTTTTAATGAGCATTTCAAGAATTAGATACGAAAATACTCGTTTGATGGTTAATAAATACATTATGAATGTATTAAACGTGAGTAAATGTTCTGTGGAATCCTTAAATTGCAAAAAAAATGGTCTAATTTTAATCTTTTAATCTTTATTTTAATTTAATCTTACCTTAGTGGCCTGATAGCCGAGTGCTCTGACGTTGGGTGCCACAGGTTTCGGGTTCGATTTTCGGCGATGCCATGGGTATGGGGCGATGCCGCGATTTCATATGACTGTTGGGCGTAGGGCTGACAAACCTACCCCGTAAAAAGATAGCATTTCTTGTCTTGAAATGTGGTGGACGGCCTTGGCTGACAATGAGGCTGTTTTACCAATGAAGAAAAATAATTTTATATTAATTTTTAATCTTGTAAAATTTAAAAACATCTATGCTACCCTTTAAAGTTCTAAGAAATCTAACTAACACCTTAAATCAAAATTTGTGAGGTTTAAATCTAATGAAATTGAAAATTAATTATCTATCACATTAGTTGTTAATAAATAAAATTGTTCAAAAAAACGGATATTATAAATCATAAAACAATTTTAAATGAGTTTGGATACTTATGAATTACCTGAATGGGATAAATTTGGGGAATTTCATCTTAGGAGATGTCAAACTATAGAAAACTTACAAGGCAACTGATTACTGGTTAATAAAGTACAAATTGGCCCAAACAAAACCAGTTTGAAATTTGATATTCTTAATTGTGCATTATGTAAAAAACGTCATATGCTTTATAAATGTTTAACACTTTTGAAAATTACATTACATAGATTTGATGTTGCTAAAAAATATACGTTTTGCTTAAATTATCTAAATGATTCTCATAAATTAAATTCACGTATTTCTAAATATACCTGTAGTTTTCATAAAATTGGTAATTGGAACAATTTTAAATTCCAGTTTGATAACTAATAATTACTCCTTAAATGAACGTAAAAATTGTTCAACTTATGGTATCTACCTTAAGTTGTTCCCTCATAATTCAAGTACTTGACGCCAAAACAGAATTAAAATCGCCAATGTTAGAATCTGATCATTTCGCTGCATTTCCAGCAAACTCTCAAGAGCCATCTACTCCAACCGTAGAAATAAAATTAAAAAATTCAGCTGAAACGGCATATTCGCATGTGTTTTCAAGTGCTAATTCATCCAGAAATGAAATCGCAATTCTTTTCCACTTTGGGTTTGGAGTTTTCTCAAAAAGGAAGTTTTTCTCAAGAAAGCAATTTGTTAGATAGTGGAAACCAATCGAATTTTATAACTTCAGAATTTTCAAATATCTTAGGATTGCAAAAAAGAAATATAAATATGCCAATAGTCGGCCATTTTGGAATGGTAGCAAGCGTTAAATTTAAAATTAATACTATGATTGATTAATTAGTTATTAATATTATATTATATAATTTATTATTAATTTTATTATAAATTTGAATTCCTGATAAAAAAATATAGAAGAATATTTTGTTTAAAATAACAGAATCCATTGATGTATATCTTACGCATATTAAATGCATAACCAAATATTTAGTAGTTTGGTTTTGAATGTAAAGGTAGTTCACGTAAATGGATAATATAAAAACATAAATAATACTTTAAACAAACTTGGCATGACTTTTTTTATTGACATTAAACAAATAAACCGCCAAATCAGAAAATGACCATTGAGATTTGGCACCTTTTTTGTAGCGCCAAATGTGATAATCCAGTTTCATGTACTTTTTGCAATTCACTCGTTACTTGGCGGACCTCGTTCATGCCAAATCCCAACGGTCCCTGTTCTGAGATTTTATGGAATAAACTATAAAAAAACGATAACTAATTAATAACGTAGAAATATTTATTTTAAGAGGAAATATCTTTTAACAACTAACGATTTCAAAGCAAGTTTCTCACCATTGCAGAATTAGTCCATATGTTATCATTTAAACTTTAAGAATAACCACAAAATGAATTGACGAATAAGTCGTCAACTTATTCGTTCAAATATTTACAAATTGTATTCCTTCTAAATTCTTGATTCCACTCATGCACTTTTAAAAATCTCATTTTTTAAAAATAATTTTAATAATACCATGTTAACAGTATGGTGCAGAATATTGTGGCATTTTTCCCACATGAGGAGTTGTGACATTTCATTCCCAGGAGAGAGGAATGTATATTCTTTGACAAGTACATAATAACAACCTATCACTGAAATTTGACAGCAGATAATAAGTGCTGTGGGTAGTTATATTACATGCAAGTGTTTTGTACTGATGAGAACAACCTGTCACTCGAATCTGATAGCAGATATTCAGTGTCATGGATAATGAGACCTTCTGAAATTAGCTATTATCTGTGTGACCTTCATAGGTCGAAACAATTACAGAGGTGATATGGACTACACCATGAGTTGTTGCATCGTGGTTAGGAATAGACCACGAGCTGAGAAATGTCTACTGAAATGAAAAGTGAGGAAAGCTGGGCCGGCGCCCCCTTGACGGATTTTCTTAAAGGAAGGCTTTTGGAGAAAAAACGAGAGAGCTCTACGACGAGTCGATAAGAAGTGTTGTCTTTTTCTCTGAAGTGACAGAACAGGCCAGAGTTACCACCTGTTTCCAAAGTGAGTCCCTTGCAGTTTCGTGTACCACGCCTTATTATAATTTAGGTTCTCTGCAGACCAAATGTTTTGAGATTCGACGTACACTCGAGAACTCTGAAAATCTCCATCCTTAGAGTTAACTGCGCTTGTGAATAGAATTTAAATTTTTAATATTTATTTTTTTTTTGTAAATAATAAAGCATATTAACCTAGAGTTCTGAATATATATAATAATGCTTGTAAGTAAAAATTAAAGTGTTACCATGAACCTGAGAGTGGCCCTCTTCTTGAAGCCGTTATAGGTCGAGATGTTACAATATGAATAAAATAAGTTTTTTTTTTTATTAGTTCGTGAAAAAAATCTGAAATTAAATAGAAAAAAAATTGTAAACAGTGAGGACAAAATATTTAACTTGTTTAATAATTAATATCAAATTATTATATCAAATAATTTTCAAAATGTAATAATTTGATTAATGTATTTTTTGTGTAAAAATTGCAAACTTGCTTTGTGCTTTTCATTTAACACCTGATAAAAAAAAAGTTATCCGTGGTAATTATCATATATAGTAACAACAAACGCTTAATAATAACTCTTTCTATCAAACAGACATAAAAGTACAGATAAACGAATCATTTATTCAAGAATAATTAATAGTTGCTGCTTTTTAAACATGATGTAAGAATTATTTAAAATATGTGCAGCATGAGGTGTACACGTGGCACTAGAATTAGCGTAAAAAAGCAATTAGTTAAATAGTCAGAGATGTTGGAGGTATGCCCAATTTCCCAGACGTTGCTAAGATATGCTGCTTTTTGTGGTGTCTGACCTGAGTTGCATTTCATCTATGCCACATACTAAGAAAGTCGTGATCTTTCCCATTAGTTCATCTAAATAAATGCTATTTTTGCACTACTTTGATACATTTTATTTATTTAATTTGTGTATATGACAACGAAATGTCACACTTTGCCTTAAGTCCATGAAATGGATCTTTCATTAAAAATGGAAGTAAACCAAATCTAATTATACGACGCATTTTTCTTGAAGCATTTTGATAAAGAATTTATTTTTTATCTTTCCTTAATTGCAAATCATGGCATTTAAGAGATTTGGTTAATGACAAAGGTCATACCACTTTGCATTCCCACTTACATTTCTAAAGTTTCAAGTCATGATAAATTTAGCCTATACGGCTAATTACTTTTTTGATTAGTCATTATCAAACAGAAAATTTATTTTGCGCTATATTATAAAAAGGATAATTATGTTTCTTTGAGATTATTTTTAAAGTAATAACAAAAAAAATGCTTTCAAATTTTTATTATTATTATTTATTTGTTTATTTTTATTTTATTTTATTTTCAATTTTTTTAACTGTGACAATTCTCTGCTAACTCCATATTATTTTATTTATGCAAAAATTTATCGCATATATATATATATATATATATATGTCAAAAACAATTATAATTTGTCCTGCTGTGTGAATAATTTTTCGTACTTTGTCTCATATTAGATTTAGTCACCTGTCAATACTATAGAATGAGATTTAGCGGACTTTTTCTAATAACTTATTTTATTTTACTGCATTATATATCCCAATCTCCAAGCCATTTGTGTCTCGGGCTTCATGTTCGAATGTTTATTAATAGTTAACTTATAACTCACTTTAAACAATAGGTCCCGGTCTAATTAGCCTAAAGTGTGCAAAAAATGATCTATAGGGCAGCAAACCAAACCAACCATGCACCGGTTACCCATTACGCTATCGTTAATATTTTTTTTTCGTTTAATATCGGATTTTCATTATGGCTTTGTCTTCTGTCTTCATCCATTTAGATTTTAGCCTCTCCTAGTGTTCTAGCGCTCGTCGCTCTTCTCTAGTGCCACAAGTTTCTGGTTCAAGTATCCGGCGTTGCCATGGATGTTTGTAGTGGTTCGGAATCCACATTAATCTGTAAGTCCGGTCTAATATGATTGTAAAGCGTTGAGCAAAGTATTGACAACCCTACCCCTTAAAAACAAAGATCATTGTCTCGAAACCTGCAGTAGGCAGTAGGTAGCCGGCCTTGGCCCACCATGAACTGTTGCACCAATGCAGAAGAATATATGTATTATTAATAATTTATTTATGTATACGATGTATATAAAGTAGATATGGCTTTCTTTCACAATATTTTTGCGTTTTATTTTGCGCAAACTCTTCCAACGCATCTCTGTGTTTACTTCACCCCTTTAGCAGCATGAAGAAAGGCTGCCCAAAACATATTGACTGACGTCTTCAACCTGTAAACATTCGGTGTGGGTTGCCAACCGAGACGCAAATAGATTCCCCTCCTCACTGCCAGGTGAATCTTGTTTTGCTTCGAGACCCTCGAGTGTCTTTTGACGCCACGGATAGGATTCGCTGTGCATAAACAAGAACATCGTTTGAAAGCAGCAAAATAAAAGGGAAACTTGTTTGATGGATGGGAATTCATTCTGTTCTATGATCGGAAATGATTTCTGGTGGTTGTTTGCAATGTCATCGGATCAAAATTTCGTGCTCATTTCAGCTTCTTTGAAAGAAACTGTGTTAAATTTAAGAACCGCGTTTAATATATAATTTCAATTTTTCATGGCCATTTTCATGTTTTATAAAATTAATCATCATCAGCATCATCATCGGCGAAACATCCTCATGGTGGGCTAAGACTTACTGGCAAATTTCGAGACAGGAGGTGTTTTCTTTTTACAGACCAGAGTTATCAGTCCTAAGTAACGCTCTATAGTTATGTTAGACTGGGACCTACGGTTTAAAGTGGATTCCGAACCACTACAAACATCATTGGCACCGCTGAGACTCAAACACGAAGCTGTGGCACAGAGCGCTAGTCATCCGGCCATCAGGGCTCTTATAAAAATAACTTAGCTTCATATTTTAAGCACTATTTTTCATTTCTTAACTTGAATTTTACTCAGGAAAAAAAACCTTGAATAAAATTACAAAGATTCTTTCTAAAATAAAAGGCAAATTTTTGTCGTCTTATTCTTTTTTTCTGAACGCTTTTTCTTAGAGAGCATGTAATCAGTAAAAATGCATGCATCAAAATGTATCAGTAATTCTATATTTATAAAAATAAAAAATTATATCCAAAACCAATTAGATATCCAAACTACATTTATTTCAAACACTTTAAAAAATGATTTTTTAATATAAACTAGAAAAATATAAGCAGTAAATATGCTGTTTGGGAATACTGATGTTTCGCACCCTTTCTTCCAATATCCCCACAGCCTCTGCTATCTCACTCACCTTCACTCGCCTATCATCCAACACGATATCATGCACTTTTTCGGTGTTTTCCGATGTGGTTGCGATTTTTGGCCGTCCTTCACGTGGGTCATCTTCGAGGGATGTGCGATGACCACGTTTAAATTCAGCTGCCCACTTTTTAAAGCTTGACATGGAAGGGGCAGAGTCCCCGTAAACTTTTGTCTACTTCGGATGAATTTCCTTAGGAGTTAATCCATCCAAAACGAAGAATTTTATGATCGCATGATATTCAAGTTTATCCATTTTAACGAGAGACACACAGAGTCTAATGCAAATATTCGTGTAAGCAAACTAATTGAGAGAACAAGTTGAAACTTGTCATACGAACTAATGACACATGCACCCAGGTAGGAAACATAAATTTTTGCTGTTTCAAGCGCCATCTCTGTGTCAGGCCGAGAACTTTTCACCTTACCCTCGTAGCTTGAAAATATGCTACAGACGCGAGTAGCACTATCCCCACAACGCTCTACGATTATATTAGATCGGGTATATTATATAAAGTGGATTCTGCACCACTACATACATCACCGTATCGCCAGGACTCGAACCCGAAACCTATGGTACCGAGCGCCAGAGCGCTTGTTACGCGCCCATCAGGAACCTGTTCACGACATAAATGAACCAAAAATCAAAAATAATAATAATAAATAAACCAAAAAATAATAGCAATAATAGTAACAATAATAATAATAATAAATAAATAATAAAAAAAAAATTTCTAAATAACATGTAAAACCAAAACAATTTCTAAATGAATCAAAAAACAAAAAATTCTAAATAAAATATACTAAAAACCAAAACAATTTCTAAAC
>BPLQ01009992.1:90241-127019 GCA_021605075.1 Caerostris darwini
GGAAGGGGGTAGCTTCTGTGGTGATGGAGCACCCATAGGTAGAAACCTGAATTGGCTCAATGTCGTTGAAGAAAAAGAGCAGCCACTTTCGGGAGGACTTTTAGAGGGAACTACCCCGCATTTGAATATCCTACAGGAGAAAACCCGGAAAACTCCCACCATGTAGTCTCACTAACAACTGGGGCCTGATGGTCAAGTGGCTAGCGCTCTGGCGCTCGGTACCACCGATTTCGAGTTCATATTCCGGCGGTGCCACGGTTGTTTGTAGTAGTTCGGAATCCACTTTAAACCACAGGTCCCGGTCTCGTATGACTGTAGAGCGTCACAGAGCCCAGTCAGACTTCTCACCCACATTATTCCCAAGCTGTAGAGGGGCAACTCAGCTCTAGGCACAGCGTTAAAGTATTGTGTAGTAGTAGAAGTAGTAATCTGACTAACGAGGCAAGATGCGGAATATACAAACGCCATCGAGTATCCTCGTTTTTGAAACAGTGTCTACAACAATACCACCAGCGGATAGAACCTCAGCCCTAATACTCATTAGCGGGCGCGTTGCTACTGAGCCACGAGTCGGGATGTCTTCTTTTTTGTATCTATATATCTGTCTTCAAACATAATAAATAAATACATCATAAATAAGGCAGCTTTATTCTTGAAACATCAAAATTATTTATTAAAATCAACCGTAATAACGTATGTATTACACACAGAAATTAAAGATAATTTGGAATAATATAAAAATATATTACATTTAAAAATTATCCTAACCAGAAGGATGAACCTGCAGCGGTATTATCAAAAAATTGATCATCGGCTCTATTTTTTGTGAGTGACATTCTTAAATCGAATTGCTATTTGCAGCCGGGTATTTTTTTAACAAATTTGTGAAAGCACTAAAGTCACGCTTCCACTAAAAATAAAAAAAATACGCTTTAAAAAAAAATAAATGCACTTAAAAACTTTTAAAGCTTTTAACTCTGAAAGAAATGCACTTAAAAACTTTTATTTTATAGTCCATAATTCACGATAAACCTTAGATATCTGCTTTAGCAGCTTTTACACGACAGTTGAAACATGTACGAATACTTTTTCTGGATTTTCTTCTCTTCTCTTCTCTTTCTTCTTTCACCACCCTCTTATTTATATTAAACGCCCCTCATATGCATTAGAGGGTACTGGCATTTCCCCACTGATCCTTTCACTGTTTCCTAGGAGTCGGTAGCGCCAACTTTGAGAAGTAGCTCAATAATATATAAAAAAATAAACAAAAGAAAAAATGATTATTAAAATGTGATATGTACTTAAAGGTAGCATATGTGGGGTTGGCTTTGACCTCCCCTAGTCTTACCAAATGGAAGGGCTTTTCAGCCGAGAGATTTATTGTATCCATTCCAAACATAGCCACAAAATCTTTGGATTCAGCATGGTTTGTCGGATTTGAACTAAGTACAGTACGTAAATACAAAGTGCTATCCATAGCCCATCCGCCCAAATTTACATAAATGACATTACAAAAATTATGTAATAAAGCTGTTGCTTTAATAAAGACGTAATTAATCATATATCACCCTTCAATTAATATAATTTATTAATCATATTATTATTATTATTTCTACGAGTAGAATAAGCCAACGGCCGTACCATGCTGAAT
Organism: Caerostris darwini; assembly: GCA_021605075.1. Taxonomy (NCBI): domain Eukaryota; kingdom Metazoa; phylum Arthropoda; class Arachnida; order Araneae; family Araneidae; genus Caerostris; species Caerostris darwini. Next base: position 91,893 of record BPLQ01009992.1, read on the forward strand.
ATACCGGTTCTCGTTAAGTCAAGCATCATTGGGCGCGGTCAGCACTTGGGTGGGTGACCACCTGGGAACACCGCGTGCCGTTGGCAAATTTGGGACCTGAATGGCCGACTGTCTAGCTCTCTGACACTCGGTGCCACAGGTTTCGGGTTCGAATCCCGGCGGTGCCATGGATGTTTGTAGTGGTTCGGAATCCACTTTAAGCCGTAGGTCCCGGTCTCCTAGGACTGTAAGAGCGTCAGGGAGCAAAAGTCAGGCTTCTACCTATGGGTGCTCCATCACAACAGAAGCTGCTTCCTTCCCCTTCAACCATGAGTACGTATGGGCTCGTGGGCTTGGCCAGCCAAGTGGGATAAGAAACAACAACAACAACACGAGTAGAATTTCGCTGTTTTTAAATAAACAAAAAAAAAATTAGAAAAATGACCACTACAAACAATAACCAAATAAATAATGCATAAATGCTAATATCAATGAACCTTATTAGTTCATAATACCGAAACAAATACTTATTTAAAAAAGATTGGTTTGGTTTGCCGCTATACGATCATCTTGTGCACACGAGGGCTATACGGACCGGGACCTACAGTTCAATGTGGATTCCAAACCACTCAAACATCCATCCCACTGCCAGTATTCGAACCTGGAGCCTGTGGTACCAAAAGCCAGAGCTCTAGCCATTTAGCCATCAGGCCGCTGTTTAAAAAAAGAATAGCATATAATAGTTTGCTTTTAAAAATAGAATCATTTCTTTGGAAACAAATTGACTAAAATATTCACGAAATAGTCCCAATAACTGCATTTCAAACAATTTTATTAATTCTTACTTGTTATGCCTTACCATTAAGTGCATACTTTAATAGAGATGTAATTAATTATAACATTATCCCCATTCAATTAATACAATTTATTAATCATATTATTATTATTTCACAATTTTTAAATAAACAAGAAAAAAATTAACATTAGATGCATTGTTTAAAAATACGGTAAACGCTCTTTAATCTACCACTCCAGACCACGGCAGTGCCGAATTTACGATTTTGCTATATTATAGAGCTGCAATATGATTTTAATGAAGATACAAAAGATAAGTCACTTTAGATAAAAATTAACCAACTCCATACCAAAAATCCGAAAGCGACGGTCTCGGTCCACGCCGATTTATGCAAAGTTTCGTATCTTCAAATGCCGGATTAAATAACCTTTATTGTATTATTTATATAATGTAGCCCTTCATCGAAACTTGCAGAATTCATTAAACTTCTCCTAAGTTTCTACTTCTTCTTCTTCAAGCTGCTAGAATTGTCAGTGCTTCACTCATATTAGACTGGGCTTGGTATCTAGTGCTCTGGTGCAATAGGTCTCGGATTCGAGTCCCAGTGGTGCCATGGATGTTTTTAGGGTTCGGAATCCACTTTATGCTGTAGGTCCCGGTCTCGTATGACTGTAGAGAGTCATAGAGTCTAGTCAGACTTCTCACCCACATCATTCCCAAACTGTATTGGGGCAACTCAGTTCTAGGCACAGTGATGTGGTGTGGTGTAATAGTAGTCATATTAGATTGGGATCTACTGTTTAAAGTGGATTTATAACCGCTACAAACATCCATGGTACCGTCAGAACTCGAACCCTGTGGTACCGAGCGACGGAGCGCTAGTCACTCGATATTAGGCTATTTTTCTAATTTTGCTTTATCAAAATCTAGTGCTTTTTAACTGAAACCCTCAAAACCGCTTCTTCAAAATATAGTTAGTTGTAAATTCATCTTCTTCCTTCTTTGTTTTAGTTCATGTTAACCAATGTCTTTTATGAAAATGTAAGAAATAGCAATCTTTTAAGCTTACAATCGATTTTTTAAATTAGGGTGTTTTAAGAATTTTGTATAAAAACTAAAAACTGTATTTATTAAAATAATTTATTGTACATTTCTATTATTCATGATTTGTAGCCAGTATAATGGGTTATACTAGCTTGTTTAAAACTTAATGGTTATGGTTTATAACTTAAACCATGACCATTAATGGCTGATGATTTAAAACTTAATTATATAATATACTAATTAAATTTTTGTAGATGATAATAATTTTTTTAAATTTATATATTTATATACGCAGATCACGGCCCACCGACGCCTTTCTAGTAATCCGTCGCATCATATGCCTAATTCACTTAAAAATTATAATTGGTAATTTTTTTGAAATAATTTATGATTTTGATGAAAGTTAGTCCTCTTTGGTTGTAAATACAATTTTTCTCTGGCAGCTTTAAAATGTTTTTCGACGCCTTATCTCTGTCATTTACGCAATACTCATTAACAAAGCCGTCTGTTCCTCGTCTAGAAACTGTAAGATGCTTGAACCCGGTTTGTTTATCTTTACTCATCGGAATAAACAATAAAAAAAGAAGCAGCGTTTCGACAAACTCTTTGATACTGAGCGAAATTGAGTCAAATATTTGTAAAACAACAGGAAATCGCTATAGAATGATTATTCGTACTCAATTGCACGAAATCTCGAACTAATTCATGTTTCTCTTAGAATAATACAAGATATCCCAAACTAATATTTTTAGTACAGAATTAAAAATTAATTTTAACACGAATATACACGGGATAATCTGTTAAGAAGTTAAAGCTCGTAATTACATCAAAAACCCCTCAGCTATCTACATATACTATTAAAAACTTTCCTTAATTAGTAAGGCCAATCTGTTTGGATACATATTTGTAGTGGGTATAACATCTAAATAAGACTTCCTGGAAACGCAAATGTTCCATAGCTATACTTTACATATCAGCTATTATCACTAAAATCATCTCATTTTTATTCATTTTGAAAAAAAAAATACGGTAAATATGGAGTTATAATAACGCTATAAATAAGATGTAGCTTTTCAACCATCTTTTAGATACTGAGCAAAATTGAATCAAATATTTGTAAAACAACATGAAATCGCTTTAGAATGATTAATTGTTGTCAATTGCACGTTTATTGTGCAATCAATTGAAAACAACAGTAAAACTTGTGTGTGTAACAACAGTGCAAACTTGTGTAAACAACAGTATAACTTGTAAAACAACATGAAATCGCTATAGAAGTATCAATTGCACGTTATTTATCATGTTTCTCTTAGAATAATACAAAATATCCTAAACTAATCTTTTTAGTCCAGAATTAAAAAATAATTTTTGCACGAGTATACACGGGATAATCTGTTAAGGAGTTACGTCAGAATCCCCCTTTAGCTATCTACATATATTATTAAAAACTCTCCTTAATTAGTAAGACCCAATCTGTTTGGGGTACATATTTGTAGTGGGTGGTTGTAGCCTCTAAAAAGCATCACTGAAATTGTCTCACTTTTATTCATTTTGAAAAAATGCATTAAATATGGAGTTGTAATATGCAATAAATAAGACGTAGCTTTTTGACCATCTTTTGAATACTAAGGGAAAATTTTTGTAAATAACATGAAATCGCTATAAAATGATTATTATGTTATCAACTGCACGATGTCTCGTGTTTTCCTTAGAATAATACAAGATATCTCATATTAATCTTTTTAGTCCAGAATTAAATATTAATTTCCGCCCGAATATACACGGGATAATCTGTTAAGAAGTTAAAGCTCGTAATTACATCAAAACCCCCTCAGCTATCTATATATACTATTAAAAACTTTCCTTAATTAGTAAGACCCAATCTGTTTGGGATACATATTTGTAGTGGGTGGTAGCCTCTGAATAAGACTTCCTGGAAACGGAATGCTCCATCACTGCACTTTACATCTCAGTTATATCACTAAATTGTCTCACTTTTATTCATTTTGAAAAATATATAAATGTGTTATAATACACAATAAATAAAACGCAACTTTTCGACCCTCTTTTAGATACTGAGCGAATATTTGTAAAACAACATGAAATGGCTATAAAATAAGTATTTATTGTCTATTACACGGTATCTCGAACTAACTCGTAATCTCAACCTAATCTTTTTAGTCCAGGATTAAAAATTAATTTTCGCACGAGTATACTCGGGATAATCTGTTAAGGAGTCAAAACCTCACAGTTACATCAAATCCTCCGTCATCTATCTATATATACTATTAAAAACTCTCCTTAATTAGTAAGGCCGATCTGTTTGGGGTACATATTTGTAGTGGGTGGTGGTAGCATCTAAATAAGACTTCCTGGAACGGAATGCTCCCTTCCACCGTGGCTCCCCATTGATGCTTTAAGTTGAATCGTGTGACGTGGGGCCTGTCGTTTATTTCTGGAGAGTAAAGGGTGTGTCATGCGGCAAATCAGTCCAACACTCCCATCAGGAATAAACTACGTGTGACGAGTGACGATTACGGGTGGTGCAATCGCGCAAAACTTAGGTGCGTAACTCGCCGGATTTCGATTCAATCTCGTTACTCCTTTCGAAGTGAGTGGATGCACGACTCATGACTTCTGTTTGTGGATACAATACTGTTGGTAAGTGGCCATGTTGTTTTTCCTTCATTCTTTCTGTTGCAGATACGCCTCTCATGAAAAATTTAAACTTAGTATGATGTCGCGATTACCAATCTGTTCGGTTTGTTAGCATTTTCTATAAGGAATATGATTTTCTGTTAAGGTAATAGTTAAATTTTTATGACTTTTTTTAAATTTGAGTACAATTAAGTTTTTAAAAAGTACTTATAATAAATCATGTTTCAAAAGAGAACCATCAAAATATTGAGAAAAAAAATCTAAATTGGTGGTTCTAAAATTTTTGGGAGATTTCTTGCGTGAAATTTTGAAATTTCTCTTTGAAATTTTATTTGTTTATTTATTGATGGCTTGCGGATTTGAATTAATTTGCCGATTAAAAACTGGATTAAATAGGCTTATTAATTAAGATTATAGAATATTTAATACAGTGGCCTGATGGCCGAGTTATTAACATTCTGGCGGTCGGTATCACAGGTTTCGGACTAGAGTCCTGACGGTGCAATGAAGGCTTGTAGTGGTCCGGAATCCATTTTAAAACCGTAGACGCAGATCTAATATGACTGTTTTGCGAATGGTTGACAACCCTACCCCGTAAAAAGAAAACATCTCCTGTCTCGAAATCTGGCAGAAGGCTTTGGGCCACCATGGGGCTATTATGCCAATGAAGAAGATATTATTAAATATATTTAATATAAAATGCTAAATATATCGCACCTTAGTTGGTCGACGTTACGCTTGTATGAATCTTTAATTTTACCATCTATTGTTACAAGTTATTGATGATCCTAAATATCTCCTGATTGATGATCCTCCTGAAATATCTTTACGGACCCTTAGAGAGCATGTGGTTTCTAACTTTCGAACCATTGTTCAAAACCAATGTCAAAGCCCAACTAGTGTCACAGAGGTAATGAAAGCATTAGAGTGCATGTTCGAATCCTTTATCAAAATTAATCAGCAATTACTGCTTTTAAAAATCGAGAAGATACTATGGAAAGTGTAAATGTCCGCATCAGCATTCACGATGTTTGGTAAGATTTTCTAAATGCCCTATATGACTCACAAATGCGAAGTAGTTACTCCTAAATATTCTCTTGGAAGGCAATGTCCTCATTTCTTCACCAGTCAGTGGAATGTTTATAGTATGCATGTTGAACACGAAATCCAGTGATGTCGACATATTATATCCAAATGATATAAGTAATGGGATTTAATAAAATTTGTATTTAATTAAATTATATTTGAAATTGAATTTTGTTAATTTAATTGAATAAATTTGATTTAAGTGGCATTTTTATTTCTCTTAGAATATTATCTTTTTTATTGTTGTTTTCTTTGTGTGTAATTGTTCTATTAGAAATTTATTTAAACTATTTTTTTTTCTTGTTTTAGACAAAATAGTTTGCAGATCATTAAAATTACTGATTTATTTTAATTATTATTATTGGTAATTTTTTTCCTTGATTTATGTAAAAAGAATTTCAGATTATTAAAATTACTAATTTATTTATTTTACCGATTGAACAGAATAAGAATTTCAAAAAATTATATATTTTTTCAGAGACTCTCTTAATTATCATAATATTGTAAAAATATTATCTCTTCTTTATAATCTCATAACTAAAAAAAATTCAATTCATCAATTACCTATTCAATCGTATTATATTTATCGATCCTTTTTCTTATCCAAATGTCATTATAATACTTTTCCTGGCGTAATGTTATAACGTTAACCAAGAAATTTGACAATCAAAATCTGTTCAATAAAATTCTCTTCTATCCTACTTATCTGGAAAAAGGCCATTAGGCTTTAATAAATGGACGTGGTATCATGTTAAAGCTAGAATGAGGAAATAGCAAATGATACTGATGTGTTCGAGAATTTTCTTGGCTACCTTCCATTCTGCAAGTTTTTTTTAAAGCATTTTAAGGAAAAAATATATATTCACTTCTCACAGTTACAGTTACAGTTAAGTTGGGGAAGAAATGTTTTTTGTATTATTTAACTGATTCTTTCTCGTCAAGTTGTCTTTTATTTTATTACTTTCTTGTCTTATGTAATATTCCTACAGAAAGATATTGGATTTATATTTTACAGAATTACAATCATAAAAGTCAAATTTTCATTCTAAATAAAGTAGAAAAATGTTTTAGGAATACTTTAAAATGTGTCAAATTTATCTTTAAATAGTCAAACTGTTATCTTGCATTTCTCTAATTCAAAGTCATTAACAGGTTTTGATTTAAGGTAAAAATAAGTCAATTATATATACATATTTTTTAACTTAGTAAACTTATCTATTTGTTCTTTTTTTTTTTTTTTTTTTTTTTTTTAAATTTTAAAAATCGCGATGTTTTGATTTCATTAAAAAGATAAGATATACTTCTTAAAAAAAGAAAAAGAAAAAAACTTATCATTGTGAAAAAAACACAATTATTATCTTTATTATTGTGGCATATCACACATTGGTATATATGTGGCATGTATTGGCATCTAGATCTTTGCATTATATTTTCATAATACTATTTAAATTATTAAAAAATAATTAATAATTAATAAATAGAATTAATTTTATAGTTTATGAAACTATAAAATTATTCGATCAACTAGTATTTAAATCATTTTAAATAGTAATTAACAATTTACTCTAAAATATAAGGCAAACAGCTAGATTTATATGCCAACATATAACGTATATCAATATATGCCAACGTATGATATGCCACTATAATATAGATAACAAATGTATGTGTGTGTTTTTTACAATTTTTTTTTTTTTTTTTTTTTAAAAGTATATCTCATCTTTTTAATGAAACCAAAACATAGAGCTTTTAAATTATTTATTTATTTATTTTATATTAAATTATTATTTTTTAATAATATTTAAATAATAATTTAAAAATTATTATTTTTATTATATTTATTTATTTATTTACATTTTGCTTTTAAATATATATATTTAGTAACAAATTCAATTTCAGATTATGAATTTTTAATGTCTTTAAATTAGTAAGAGAAAAAATTAGAATACTTCAAAACTTACTTCCTCGTCTCAAAACTCCTTCAATATCATTCCTTCTGCATGAATTATGAACATATTATTAAATAAATATTTCTGATGAGTAATTCCGGGATTTTAAATAAGTTAGAATCTATTAACACATTTAATCAAGACCTGATAATGTTAACTAAATGAGTTGGCACAAATGTTGCTTTACTTAAGGCCTCAATTTCAAAACTGGAGAGCAGACGATTCTTTAGTTGCGAAAGTTCCATGATTGTCTGGACGACTATTGAGAAACTCTGGTTAAATGTAGAAAGCAATTGTACAAGTATAGCTTACATCTTCATAGTACAATCTGAACTCAAAACATTAGGATAATTTTAATTAACTTAAAAAATTTTGAGGTACTAACTTGTAATCATACAATAAATCCAACTGTTCCTGTTCAATTTTCCAATGTATTCCTCTATTTTTTTTTTTTTTCTCTCTGCAATTAACAATTATTAACTATCCCTCAAGAAATTTCAAGTTGTGCAAAAATTTAAATTTATTAAATAACTATGGGTTCTTATTTTAATTTTTTAAAATTTGTAAAATATGTTAAATTTTTAAACTTATTTTCAGCCGAGCTCGCCACTCAGCCATCAGTCCCCTTATTATAAGTGAAATGAATTACAAACAGTACAAAAAAACTCGAGTTACCCCATTTGGCGACTTATCGTCCAACTGGTTCCACAAAAAAAGTCGCCACATCCCAACGGCCCCTATTTTACGATTTGGCCATAATTTTTAATATTGCCAAATAAATTTCATTTTATAGCATTATAAGTATTAACTGTCATAAAACTGTTATTACATCTTTATAATATTTGTTATGTAATCAAGATTGTTCTTCCTTATTAACTAAAAATTTCTAAATCATTTCAGACAGGTTAACTATCACTTCATTATCATGAGTCAATTATATTAACTATCATACCACTATCCAAATTATAAGATTAACTATTGGGGCGGAAAGAAAGAATTTTTAGTTTTCGCAATCTATTTTTTTTTTTTTTTTTTTTTTTTTTTTTTTTTTGTAATTACTAATCCCCCTGGTGCAAGAAAGCCTACACCAGATCCCCATCAAAGAACCCCATCGCAGGGAACATCCATGGCTAACGGTGACAAGCAGCTTCCCTTTTAGCGAGAAACCCCGAGGGCTGAAAATTGACTAAATCTCAAGACAATCCTCTTACGATCATATTAGACTGGGACTTTCTGTTTAAAGTGGATTCCAAAGCACTACAAATACCCATGGCACCGCCGGGTCTCAAACCTGAATCATGTGGCACTAAGCTCCAGAGCGCTGCTATACACTCAGCCATTCAGGCCCATAATGTTTTCAATCAATGGAAATAATTCTCAATAAAAATTCTTCTCTCCTATATTTTTCAATAATAAAATAACTTTATTGTTTTTATAGTTAAATCTTTCTAAATAAAATCTTTTATAGTTTTTTAATCAAAACTGTTGCGAATATCAACAAAATAATCGAATAATTTTTTTTTTTTCTTTTTCTTTTTTAACTGTTTGAATCAATTGAATTTTTTCACCAGACTAAAAAAAAAAATTCTTGGAGTTACAAATTTTAATACTAAAAATTTTCACAATTCTTTTTATTTCATTGTTAAGAATCACAGTACAGTGCCCTTACAAAAAAAAAAGAGTTAAACATTAAGTATTGTACCGAAATACAGGCGAAAAAGCATCGGTTCAGTGAACCCAATCCTTTGCCACTCTATTGTTCCTAATGACTCTTCGAAACCTTTGAAATGTCGCTGTAGAGAACGGATTGGAAAAGGCAGACAAGAATGTTCGGTTGCATGGTAGCCTGCCAAATAAAACACACGCAACAATAAAAAAACACGTCGTTGATGAGTTGGAAGAACATCCATCACTTAGCCTTGTGGATAAAAGAAGCCATTGTTTGTCTTGGGATTCTTTGCTCCCTTTCTCAATAGAATTACCAAATTGCACAATTTTTTCCTCATCTATTTAAAAATTGGGTAATCCATAGGTATTGGTAAAAACTCATTTCATATGTATGCTTGTATGTCTTAAATTATAGCACTGAAATGTCCAATTTTTTATGGTATTTTTATTGAAAAGGTAATTACAAAAGCAGATAAATTCTTATTAATTATGTCTTAATTAAGTCAAAACTTATATCTGCTCAGCGCAATGGCCAAAAAATAGAATTTAGCAAGTAATGTTGTTGATACACGAGATTTAACATCAATTTCGTTTTTTTATTATTATTATTATTAATTCATTTCATTTGATGATTTTCCATGTTTCAATGTCTTTATATAGTTATTATTAATTGTTGTGTGATAAAGTTTCATATCATCATCATCTTTGGGGCAATAGCCCCATAGTGGGCTAAAGCCGTCTGCCTACTGTCAGATTTCTAGACAAAAGATGTTTCCTTTTTTTAAGGATTAGGATTGTCAGCTATACAGTCATAGTATTAGACAGGGATCTGCGGCTTAAAGTGGATTCCGAACCACTACAAATATTCATGGCAGCACTGGGTCTCGAACCCGAAACCTGCGGCACCGAGCGCTATTCAAAATTTCATATAGTATACAGATACAGATTGAACTACCTTAACTCATTAAAGATCAAACCTTTTCCATTTGTAGGAAATGAATAAAATTTAATTTTTGCATTTATAAGAGCTTAATTAAAGGAACAAAAATGAAAATGGAGATATATGTATATTTACGTGAATTAAAAATGTTGCGTTTTCGCAACACCAGTTCAAAGCCATTATTTTTTATGTTATGTAAAGAAACAATATAACTTCTACATGCAGTTATAGGCTGGTAGATTAAAAACATAGTTACACAAAATTTATCGACTAAGAGAATAACCCAAAAGTAATTTTTAAAAATATGAAAAATTGTCTAAAAATACAACTAATCCTTATAAAAAATTATCATGAGGACCAAATATATATTTTGGAGTTTTCAGAAAAAATTTTAAAATTTATCACAGAAAATATGAAAAAAAATATTTATATAATGTTGCTTTTTCGTAACATCAACCAAAGGGGTAAATTATATTATAATGCATAGATAGTACGCTAATAGAGCTGTCTTAATTATGTAAAGATTATAATAATCGTATGTATTGAACATTGTATAACGCATTGGACACTTCATTTGAAATTTTGGTAAAATCGCAGATCAGGGGCCATTGGGACTTGGAGCCAAAAATTCTTTTCGCCAAAGTCTACCAAGTAACGGTTTGCGATTGTAAATGAAGTGAATTGGAAACAGTACAAGAAACCCGGGTTACCACATTTGGCAACTTAGCGCCACAACAAAATCGCCAAATCCAAACGATCCTTATTTTGCGATTTGGTCAAAATTTTTGCACTTCATACTTTATCAATAAAACATATCTAATTCAAATTAAAGCTAATTACAGAATTAATGTTGCCAATTCCGATATTTTCCAGTATTAATTGGATTATACCCTAACATTTATACATTTTTGAAATTTCATTCCTAACAAGAGTGACATATTAAGATTTAAAAGACTAATAAAAATGTAAAATTAATTTGTTTTGCATATTTTCGAAAGAAAATATCTGCTCCATTAAAAATTCCATAACAAAAATATACATTGAAGTAGAATTTATACAATCATGCTTTATAAAAAAAACAAATCAGTCTGTTGATATTTTGTATAACAAAATTGCCTTTGAGTTCATTTGTTATTTACAGAGATAAATAATTCATGCATCAGAAAAATGTGGCAATCTAGTTAGTTCAATGTGTACATATTTCTTTCAGCGTAGTGAAATATTCATGAGTAGCTGTTTTGCATTTCTGGTATACTTTAAAATATTAAATTGTATCTTTCCTATTTGATATTACTGTTCTTAGAAATAGTAGTAATAATAATGCATGTGTGTGTGTGTGTTAACTTAATTAAAGATGCAAATATAAGTTTTTATAAATGTAGTTTCTTTTTTTAATATTTTGTTTTGATTCAGCTTCAATTAAATTATTTTTAAAAATTTATTTTGCTATTCATCAACCATTGTTATTTTCATAAAAGAAGCCATGATCAATTACAATAGAATGTATTTCATAAGTATATAAAACCCTCCCCACACCCTGAGCGGCCTAGAAGCATTACCACACAGGCTAACTTGCAAGAAGGTGAACGCTCAAATGTTCAGCAGCATTCTGTAAGTTTAGAAACGAGAAGACTCGACGGCAATTAGAACAACACGTAAAAGAATCTCGCATCAACAGTGAGGTTAGGTTTTCGGGGTTTATCCTACACAGCACAACAATCAGTCTAATTATCCCTGAAGGTTTTTCCAAAGACAATAATCCCTCTCTACCGACAGGGAGGAATTATCGTCTGTTAACATATTAGGTTTCACATCTGTTTAACATATTTCTTGAAACGAAGGTTCCCTATTAAAAAAAAAAAAAAAAAAAAAAAGAAATTAAAAGAATTCCAGGTTTACTTATAAAAATTATTACTAATTTCCCTTTTTTTTTTTTTTTTTTTTTTTTTATAGCTTTTAAAAATGCATATTGAAGAAAAAATTATCCAGCATCGAAATTAAATTAAATAATAAAATAATATTATGCAACAATAAGTATAATTTGACACTTTTCTAATTCGATAATTTTATTGAGGATAAATATTTTATATAACTTTTCTAACAATTCTGATTATTTTAGCATTCAACATTTGCTTTATATTATAGTTCAAAATAATTTAGTTTGCTTGAATTTAATTTGATTTGATGGATAAAAATATCAATTTTCATCATCTTGTATCAAATACATAATAAATCAAAGATAAAATTATAGAAATCATTATATGCCAAGGCATCATACTAAAGCATACGAATTCGTTTCTTTTCGAACAGAAATTTCTGGAATCAAATGTAAATTCATTTTTGTGAAACACCTGCAAGACTTAAAACAAAATATAATCCCTTTTTCAATAAATTTAAATGAGTCATTTAAATTTATATCCTATAAAAATAAGTCAATGTTTTCTTTCTCTCTTTGTAGGTATCACAATGAAAGATCTCTTACTCAACTTCTTAATTACCAAGGAATTCTCTTGACACAAAAGAACAAGTGCAGATTTTTTTTTCAATTTGAGAAACGATACATCGATTCGTTTGTGGGATTATAGAAATATAACTACTGTCTTTGTGACTTTAAGCGATAAACATGAATCGTGAAAGAAGAAACAGAACTGAGACTTTGCAAAGATCGGAGGCCATGGCCAGTCTAATAAACCAAATTATGTTCTTCATGCTCTGTGATCGCTGGTTTTGTCCGGAAGAGAAACTAACTGGTCTGTATGCCCTTCTTTTTTACAACGTCATTTGCTATTTACTCATTTACACCCAAAGACTGGTATATCTGCAGGACATGACACCAGTAGTATTTATATCTGAACATTCCAACGTACGTCATCTTGCCATGACGGCTACCAAAGTCATGCTGGAATTCACAAGAGCTGTTACTTTTGTGGTGACAGGTGTGTTCATGTTACTGGTTTTTGGACTTGAACAGGGCTTGGAGCATTTTAATCCGACGTGGCTTTATATCTTCATAACAGCTTTGTACTTCACACTCACAGAAAGGACTTGTCAGGAAAAAATACCATCCTTGCTGGTTTACCTCAAGTGTGACTTGTTCGAAAGTTTGGAAAACCTTTGGACTCCTGTTTTGGTACGCATTTGCTCGTCCATTGCTTCTGGTTTAATGATTCTATTGGTGTTCATCTGTTCCCACGAAAACTGGATACTTCTAACATCAGCAAGTTTCATCAACGTCTACATGTGTATAAAAGATATGGATCAGTATTGGCAGGCACTGATGAAAGAGAAGTCCAGTATCGATAAGTACAGATATGCCACTGCCCAAGAACTGAGTGACAATGACGATGTTTGTGCCATTTGCTTACAATCCATGGTCTGGGCACGTGTTACTCCATGCCATCACTTTTTTCATGGAGATTGCTTACGAAGATGTCTTAAAGAGCGTCCCACATGTCCCATGTGCAAATATATCCTTGAATAATCTTTAAAATGGTATCATTTTGTCCAAAGAAATGCAAATTTTGTTACATTTTTTATAAACTTATTTATTTTGTTTTATCGACAACCGATCGATGAGTCGAACTGACCCAGTTGACCTGGGAAATTGAAAACCATATTGACACAAATATTTGTGTGTAAGAAATTATCTGGTGTAATGTATATTTTAGTAGTCAAATATGAATTATTTTATTAAAATAGAGAAATCCCATACAAAAATTTCAACTTTAAATCAAACAGATTTATATTACTTTTTTTAAAAACATAGGTAAAAATATTTATTTATGAAATAACTGTTGATTTTATTTTAAAATGCATTTTATTTGGCATACAAGATCAATAAAGGAAAATATCCTGTATCTGAAATTATCCTGTTACGACAAATGATCCAGAGAAAAAAATATATATATATCTGGATATTTAGAAAAAAAATATGTCTGTATATCTAGAGAAAAAAATTCATATAATAAAAATATTAATATTTAAATTTTTCAGGATAATTCAAAACTTTCTAAATAAATATTAAATTAATGATACTTAAATAGCATTTCATTGGAAGAAAAATTTTAAATTTATATTTCTTTAAATAAGTATGAATTTTAAAATCAAATTAGAATTTAAAATGTGCATACTAAAAAAAACTTTCACAAAAAATGCTGAAACCAGTACTGAAATAAATTATATCAGACATGTAAATACTATATGTTACAACTTTCATAATTACTAAACATGTGTATTTGTATGTAGGTATAGCTACTTAAATTTTTTAGATTAATTTTAAATTTTGTAAAGATTTTAAAGTTAATAAATTTAGTAGAAAAGGGTCTTTATTTAAAAAAGAAAATTTTTTAATTTTATTTCTTTCCTCAATTTTTTTAATAAAATTAGTTTTATTTCAATGAATTATGCAAAATATGTTACAACTGTTAATCATGTGTATTTCTAATTTAACAAGTACCTATTTATAAGCTATATTAATTTCGTTTAGAAACAAAATAAAGCATTTATAATTTGTATTATTAAAAATATTGTGTAATTTTTAAAATGAATGTGAACTCATTAAGTATTACTATGCAACTTTATAAAACCTCATTTATTTATTTTAATTTCATTAATCTCAAGCACCAACTGCTTTGGAATTTATATTTGCATATGGGACATATTTCTATTTTCTAGAAACTGTTGATGGTTGATCTCATGTGCTATTTATTTAAAAGCTTGTAGAATAGAATTTTTAAGTATATTTGTTACATTTGTAATTAAAAAGTTTTTGTCATTTATTAAGATTTTTTTTTTTTTTTTTTTTCTTTCTTTCTTTTCTCTCCTTTGAATACATGATGCAAACAACCAAATAATCAATCAATTTAGATCAATAACTTTGAGTATCCTAATGACATTTCCGTTACTTTCATAGCTACTTTTGTTAATACATTAAATATAAATTCACTTTTAATACTACATATGTAAATATTGTACATAAAAAAGTTATGCTAACATAAAACTTTACAATTAATTACAATTATTAAAAAATTAGAAGGTTCATTAGCCAAATGTATAAGTACAAATATAATATGTGCAAAGTGTTTGTATGTAAAATGTTAAATGAAAAAAAATTATAATTTATAGCTGTAAAAATCAAATTGAAAACTTTAACAAAAATAAATATTGATGTAAAAAAATTTTTGAAGATACAAGTAAAAGATCAATACATAAAATTAATGAAACAAAGGATTAAAAATTTGCAACATTTAATGGAAGAACAATATGCTAAGATTTCACTACAGATGTTCTAACAATACTTCACAGCCCATACATTTTATACTAATATTTTGTATTTGGGAATGATTGCACGGCTAATATGAAAGCATGATTGTGAGATTGGATGAAATGCCTAGGAATTTTCAAAGCAAAATGAAAAATTTTCTGACAATATGGGTGACTTGACATTACAATCATAATTCGTAAATATTTTTTGATTCTAGGATTTTGATCTTATTTAGTATTAATACAATTTTTAACATTAGCAAGATGAACACTACAAGGAGATTTACTAAATCATGTCCCCTCCGATGGTAAAGTAATTTGGAATGGACACTACAAAGACAAGGCATCTGGGAGATTTGTGTCTCACTACACTCTTCCTTGAATCCAATGAAATTTTCTGGCATACAGATTTGCTTTACCCATTCCCAATGAGATAAAAAAATTCATATCAAAATAGAATTAAAAAAAATCTCTGCAAATCTAGAATTTCTGAAGTGAATACTAGTTTTCAATTCAGAAAAGCATAAAATACAAATGTATGTATCTTCTGGTAGACTTAAATTCTGTAAATAAATTTTTAACATTTTTAGTTCATAAATTTATAATTTTTTTATGCACTTATTGCAGTAATTAATAATATTAAACAAACCAATGTATTACGAATCTAAAATAGCAGTATACTTCAACATATTTTCAATTATCTTGATATAATATAAATTTTTAAATTAGGAATAAAACTTTGAATAATATCATACATAAAGTTTGAATAATTACAAAGTTTCTGCTTCTGTATTTTTTAAACCTTTCATGTACCATTACAAATATTGTATCAGTATACTATATGTCATAAAAAACAAATACAGTTGCAATTTTTCTCAAATTCATAAATTACACGCTTTTTTTAATTCCTAATTTAACTATTAAGGGTAACCTTCAAATACCTATTAAACATTTGTTTGATAACTAAATTATAATAAATTACAAATGAGTGATATTTTCAAGAATAAATTCAAACTACCTTCAATATAAAATCAATCCCTGAAAATATTACAGTATTTTTTTTTATTAATAAAAATAAAAATATACAGCAAAAACATTTCTTTTTAAAATGTATTATTATTTAAAGTACAACTTGGAACACATGCATACTCACAATACACATCATGTAAATGCTTTTGTGTAAATATTGAATTTTCATCAAATTTCACAAAAAAAATAATAAATTAAGATTCTTCATAGTTCTCCACTTTCATATCTAATAAACCAAGTTCATCATCTTGCTCCATGGATCTTTGATATTTTTCAACAACCAAATTTTCATCAGGAGGCTCAAAACTCTATATGAAAACAAAAAAAAAAAAGAAAACAGAATCAGAAAAATAAACATAAATGATAATTATAAAAATATTCATAGATTGAAAAATGAACAGAAATTACCTGAAGGTAACTATTTCCACACGGATCATCCATGATAAAAGTCACTGTACGCTTGCCATCAATAATCTAACGATTCAAGAAATATTATTTTTAGAATAACTGCAACTTATTACATTACTAATAAATATTTAAAATTTATCTTTTAAAATGTTCAAAATTAAAGTTTTTATTTGCATTATTTTAAAATTGAAAGTTTCTTAATACCAACTAATTTTTTAAAAAATACATTTCTTTAACTTCGTCAACATATGTACCTTACCATAAAGTAATTAATACATCTTTAAAGTTTATTTGTAACAATTTAGCTAAAAATTTATGTCACTAATTGGAAAAAAATACATATTAGTTAGTCAAAAATAATAATAGAAATATATATATATATATAAATATTTGTAAGACGATACTCAATAAGTTTGTAATGTAAACGATATGATTACTCATTTCCTTTTTTACACAAAAGTTTTATAAATGATAACTTAAATTCATGATATTTCTGATAAAAGGAAAATTAAATCCCTATAAATTTAATATCTGAAACTAAAAAATCAATTATAAACAAAATATAAATTGATAATTAGTTTGGAAAGAAAATTGTAAATACTAGAGAAGATATGCAATAAAAAATTGAAATTAATCTAAAAATGACACAGAACAACAAATTTTAATATTTTTTTTTTTTTTTTTTAAAGATTAAAATAATTATTTGCTATTTATTTTGGGTTGTTGAACAAGAATATGACAATGTTTAATTTGAAAATGGATGGTGATCATCTTGAGGAACTGGTCACATAACAGACTGTATATTTGGGTACTGTAGTTTTGGCTTTTTTTTTATTGTGATTACTCTATGAAATGGTTGAATCATTCAGAAGTAGCAGTCATTTTTGTGACTACTTTGTGTGCCCAAAATCATAGGAATGTCAAATGGCATTGTCCTTTTCTTTTTGCCTCGAGGTTACTAGGAAAATTTCCTTGAACATGAATTACAGCATATATGTTGAACTCGGGCTTCTCCTGATCTTTAATTTTGCATCCAAAATAAAAGTGATGTGCCCTTTCCACTAAATTAGCTGTGTATTGATTTTGATCTTTCAAGTATCAACTTCTTTACATATATAACAGAAGTAACATACTTGCACAGCATCACATCTCAAAAAAATACGTTTTTAACTAAAACACAAATTCAATTCAATCATTTTTTTTTCTCCCATAAAACATTGTGTACAGCTATCAACTATTGTGTTTTTATTTTTAAAGCCAAGGCAGGAACAATGCCAATGGCCCTATTGGTATTGTCACCTGCTGACTATTTAGAGTCAAATGTTTTACTTTATAGTAGCCATAAAGTTTTTAAAAAATTAATGTTTTGGTAACATTTCTAAATCTTATTTTTTCAGATATTTCATATATATGTAATATGTATTAATATTTAAAGCACAGTAGCTTTAATTATTTATGTATTTAATTTATGAGACATATATTTATTACATTTCTTATAAACGTTGCTATATAATTTGCTAATTATAATTTGTAAGTTACATTAAATAAATTTAAATTTTCCCATATTTCATTTTTCATACATATTTCAAGAAAACAGAGAGAACAGACAACCTCCGTAACATCAAAACAAGAGCCAATTGCAATTTTTATTATCATTTTTTTCTTCAACACCCCAAAATTAATAAAAAAATTACTATTTTAGTGTTTAAGAAAATTTGTGTGTAGCACAGTGTTGTACATTATGCTTGAAAATACCACGAACTTAATTTTGTCAAATTAAGCCTGCTTTAACAAATAATGCTTAGTGATAAGAATGAACTATTATTAGCTTTAATTATTATTAGAAAGAAGCATTTATTAGCTTTAAGTCTCCATCTAATTTATAATTTTAATTTCTTTAATAATCAAATTAAAATAACACCGAAATTCTGCAGTAAATATTCAGATTATATAGTAGGGTGTAAATTTGTCTACAACTCTCATCAATCTTAAAATACTTTTATCCTTCGGTAAAAAAAAACTTGTACCATATAACTATAGTATTAGTATTATATAAGTATAGTTATTAGTTTTGTAAGATAGATAGATATATTTCAAAATGCATCTTTATATATATATATATATAAAGATGATAATATATATATAAAGATATATATATATATAAAGATTTTGAAATATATCTCATATATATATATATATGTACATAAATATGTATGTATGTATTTCATTGTTTAGAGTTGAAAATTTTTTTAATAATATAAATTATGTATCTTTTTATAATAAATTATAAAAATGTCTGTAATTACCTCATCAATCTTTTGCAAGAAAACCTCCATTTTACCTTTACGTATAAGATCTGCACTATCACCAGTAATAAAAGGATTGCTTTCTATCAGCTAAAAAAGGCATTTAAAAGTTGACATCTATCGAAAACAATTTAAAAAACAGACAAATTATCTAAAAAAAATTATCTAAAAATTATTATTAAGAGTAATATTCTATAATTTATGCAAAGCATCATTTTGTAATTTAATTTGTTTTTTGAAAATAAAGATTATTTTACCTGCTCTTTAATAGTTGTTAAAATTCCTTCTACTGTTGAATATCGACTACGAAATGCACAAGATCCAACTTCCAGTTCAATTTCTTTTACTGAAATTTTACATGTGTCTGACTGAAAGAAAAAAATCAAATAAATTTTGATAAAACTATTTTCAAAAATAATTAATATAAAAAATAATTAAAAGCATACATTTAGTAGCTTCTCATTATATTAAATATTCAGACATAAAACATACTTATTTTAAAAAGAAAAAGCCTTGCATTCTAAATAAAATCATTGGTTATATCGACAATCTGTGCATATTGCTTTTGCTTTGTCTCCCTACACATGTGCAATATAACAGCATAATAAATTTTTTCATTTAAGAAAAATAGATAATTATGCATAAAATTATGATAAATTTAGTGCAGTTTATGAAATAAAATGATCAAAATGTGTATTTATTATGAGAGAAAAGACATTTTTATATCTAATCTATAATTTTATACTATTTGCCTCAAATGTCAAATTTTAGACCTTAAAAACTTAAAGGAATATTATTTTACAGAATAAAAGTAATTGATAAAAGAGTTTTTGAACAAAATATCCATTACATTTTGTTATATATTTGGGTATTAAGCTTACATTTTTGGCCCATATCTTGCATGTTTGACATAACTAATGTAATAATTTTTTAACTAATATTTCTGGATAACAATGAAAACATTGTAGAAATATTTATTAAAATTTTACCCGTTTGCTATAGACATTCAGTGCTTTATTAAAAAATCTTTAATGCATTGTTATAATTATTTTCTTTCTTTCTTTTTTTTTTTTTTACCAAAATATAACACCAGTACTTCACAGTTCATTGAATGAAATTAAATACCAATATTTCACCTAAATGATGTGTAATGGCTTGATTATAATGAGAAGTGGATTTTTAATAGTCCAGCAATTCTTATTTTGTTTATTGGTGAAAATTCAAATAAAACTATCATAAATGTCATTAAACAAAACATTTATTCAAGAGTAATTTTGTAATTTTTGTAATAGCAAACAATATTTTAAAGTACCAATCATTTAATGCAATTAATTTTCATTGGAAAATACATTATTATTATTATTGTAATGTCATTAAAAGAAGACAACACTATCAAAAACTCTAAAATAAATAAAGATAATTCAATAAACATACATCATATATAATAGAAACTTTTTCAAACATTCTTTAAATAATGCAAATTAAAAATTGAGAACCATCATAGGTATGAGTCAAGGAAAAAGAAATTGATCAAATACATATCAAGCTTTTTTTCTAAATAGATGGAAAATTTTTGTTTACTACCCTTTTTTTACAGTTTAAAAATATTTGGTACCATAAATAAAAATCTATTTATTTCATTTGCTAACAATATCTAATAAAAACATTTAATGTGGGCCTTAATCGCATGAATGCACTTTTAAAAAGCTATGTAAACAGATTATTACAAAACAAGGTCACAAAGATTCAAACAGAATAATTATTCTTTAAAAAATACAAGCTTATAATTAAAATTTCACATACATAATTATGCTTTTAACAGTTATAAAATATGAAATCAATTCCTATTTTAAAAAATCAAAAATAATTAAAGAATAATTTCAATATAACATACACACTTTAATTTAATAATTCATTCTAAATCAAAAGAATAAGAAAATAAGCAGTTTACCTTTAAAAGATCACGGGTTAAATCTTTATGTTCTTTTACTTGAAGTGTAAATCGAATACCATATGGTTCTATTCCAGCCCCACTTTTAACTTCATTTGTTTTGTGCCCACAAGCCTCACAATAAGTGGACATTATCACTACATCTTTAAAATATGGTATCTTTGAAAGTGAGTTAAGAATTTAAATAAAATTTCAATGTAAAGATATTGCAATAATATAAAGGGTAAAAATGGGTTTAAAAACAATTTGCCCTAAAATAAAAATAATTATATAATTTTTTACTTCAAAATTGAATTCCTTATTTTTATAGAAATCAAAAAAATATTTTTTTTAAAATTTGCAAACTACACTATACAAAACTTTTACAATTAATATTTACCAACATTTATTTATCCATCAATATATATTAAAAATAATAATGAACTAAAATAAAATATGCAATATTATCCACTGTTTTAAATTTTTCTATGAGTTTTAATGTATGTAATGAGACATTTAACTAAAACAAAATCTACATATAAAAGATTATATCTTTTAAATATGTCCACTTTAAAATAACAAATTTTCATTTGTTAATATACAGAAAAATATTCATTCCATAAATTTTTAATCAATTTAAATTTACATTTGTTTAATGTATAAATTAAAAATATTGGAAACATTGGCAGTATAATTTCAAAATTCAGTATACCCCCTTCAAATAAATAAAAATATATAAGTATTTATAAATATATGTATTAATAAGTATTAATAAGTATAAAATCCCATGAATGTGAATCAAATAAATTAAAATTTTCCTGCAATCTATATGAAAACACACATAACATGTTTCCACATTTTAACAGAACAAGCTGTTATGAAAAATCATCTAGCAAGCAGAAAAACAAAGATATAATATTCTGGAGTTACATATTCCTTTACAAAATTTTTTTATTTATTAAAATTGTTTTCATTTTAAAATTATATTATTTTAATTGTTTTTCAGAAAAGGCAATTTTTCCCATCATTTGTATTTGATTCACTATTATAATATTTGCTCTTTTAATTGATTTTTTGCATTATATATATATAAAAATAATACATTACATAAAAATACGAGCCATAAGAACCAAAGTAGAAAAGAAAAGGAGTGAATTAGAAACATGACCATCCTGCACAACAAAGGCCATTACCAATATTTACTATACATAAGTTGTATAAGCAAACCCTTATAGCATTCACAATTTAAAAACCTTAAAGTGCCTCGCATCAAACATCCTAGACAAAAATTCCTCAAGATTTGATGTGTGCATAAGCTACACTAACGAAATTGAAGATGAGTAAATAAATACAAATATCAAAATATTGAACACCAAGACCAGCATTGGCAGATAAAAAAAAAGACCACAAAAATTTATACAAAATATACAAAAATAAAAGTTTGAAAGAATGTTCAGGAAATTTTTAAAACCAAAAAGAAATACTTATAAAAATTAAATAGACATTAATTATAATATTCTGATGATAGCTATTAAGGAATAGTCCATGTTATTAAGTCAATGGCATATCTATCTTCTGATATAATTAAATAGACAGAATAACCTAAACGGCATGTAGAGGTAGAATGGAAAAAAAAGTAATTTACAATTTCTTGGAAGAAATGTGAGGGAAAACATGATGTGGTGAAATTATGGGGGGAAAAATTTTAACAATATGTTTGAAAATCACAGATTAAAAACTGTACTGGCAGAAAAATATATGTTTCTGGAACACTATTTCTTCAGTTCTAAGTTCTTTTCTAAGTTCTTTTTCAAAATATTGTTACAGATGAAATTAAATCTGAGGAGTTGATCAATTGGGATGTGATGTATTTTAAAACTGAAATTAGATTTCTAGTGTGTTAATCCATTGATAGTGAAGTGAAATTCTTTTATTTTGTAAAATACATTAAATTGTGGTGAATTATGAATGTTAATACTGATGCAAGAAAATCAGCTTGAAAGTTATTTGTATTGGCCTTTTTAAAAATAAACTCTATTAAATAAATATCATGACAGATTTTCTGAAAATTTGAATGGTTGAAAACAATTAGGTCCTCCCCATACCTAAGAGTATGTTTGTGAATTAGACAAGATTTTTTATTTCTAAGTAATGAAAGTAAAGAGTAGCTAGTATTAATAAATATTTAGTTCCTTGTAGAAAAACATGAGTTTGGATTATAAAGATTCTCATTATAGTAGATGAAATTATTAAAAATGTAGAATATACAGTAATTAAAATAATTTTCTAAAATATTATGATAGGTATGGTTGTATTTGAGATACTTTTAAGAGGAATGCTGGTAAAGAGACTCTTAAAATTAAAGTTATCTCTATAAAAGAGATATTGTTTGAAAAGTCATTTAAAAACAGATCATTACTAAAATTCTACTAATGATTCATTATTAATAATCCATATATATATATATATATATATAATATGTAATATGTAATATATATATATATATATATATATATATATATATATATATATCACTAAATATAAATAAATATATGAATATATATATATATAATAAAAGGATATGAGTCATTTTCATATTTGTGGTGCATGGTGCATTACAAGAATAACAATTTGTGGGTAACCCTAAGACTTCATCTCTAAGATCATCATTTTCCTCTTCTTGTTGAACAGAACTAGTTGCATTTTCTGAATCATCAGGAACCTATATACAGAAGTATTTAATTTAAAAATTTTAAGGAAAAAACTTAAAAAAAGAATGATATAAAACTGATATTCATATGAATATAGTCATATTTATGTGATACTATAAGGAATGATATTTAAGAAAGAATCCGATCAAGTTACATATAAATTAAATAATCTAACTAAAAAACCTAAATTAATTAATATGTATAAAATTGAAAATAAATGGAAATTACAGTAAAAAAATAATCATATGTTTGAAATTAAAAATATATATTTATTAAATAAAATGTAAATTTTATAAACTGAAACTAAATTTTAGGAAGAACTTAATTATTCTGAAATGCTTCTTTTGATAAGTGGGAAACACTTTACTAATCTTTCAAAACTTCTTATGAAATTAATGATAGCTATAATAGATATTAAACAAAATCCTAATATTTTTTCTTTAATTGAGTAAGAACGTTTTCTTATAAGTTGCATAAATAAAATTAGTTCAAAAAATGCTCACTAATTTCAAGATAATCAAAAAGCTTTTTTCTGAGATCTAATAATCTTGTATTCTAATTTTAAAAAGAAACTAAAACATTAAAAATTTTTAAACGACATTGTTAAGAATCAAAATTTGTACATAAAATTAAACAAATATAGAACTTACTTGAAGTCCTAACATGCGAATTTCTTCTAGAGATTGATCAAAATAAGACACTTCAAGTTGAGGATCTGGCAATGGTGCATTACTAACATTTTATTAAAGAAAATATTTCTATTAACTTCATTAATAATGATATTTCTTGCTTAACATTAAATTTTTAATTATGATATGTAAATTTTATTAAGTCACAGGTTCATGGACTTGATCTGGATGTTGCTGTCGGCCAAGTGGGATAAGAAACAACAACAAATTTTAATAATGTTATTTTATGAATTAATATTGGTAAGGAAAAAATAATCTTTCTTTACATTTACATAATTAATATTATATAAGGCATATTAATACTTCATTTTTACAGAAGCTTTTGCAGCACAATTCTCTAAATCAAAGCTATGTATATGAAATTAAAAATAGTATTCTTATTGGCAGATATGGTAAAAATATTTTGTATCTCATAATAAAGTGCAAAAGGTTTCTTCTCTCTTCTCACTTTTATTCTAAAACAATATTAAAAAAATATTACAATAAAAAGATTTTGAATCTGTACAACAATGAAAAAATGAATGAATAACGTGAAATTACATTTAAAAAATAAAATTTTGCATGATACAAAATGTCAATTAATTCAGTTTTCAATAACCACTAATATGATAGTGAAATTTAATGAACAAAAATATTTTCTTTAATTAATTCTAATATGCCAAGAAGGTGCTGCTATCAAACATGGCAAAGTTTGTGTTAACTACATATGCAAATTATTACAATTGCAGCATAATTGTGCATTAAATAAGTCCAAATGAGAATGTTGATGCACATCTACCTTTGCCCATAAATAGTCACTTGGAAGTATTCTATATGCAACTTATCAGCTGAAGAGTGAGGCATTATCATCAGAAATGCCCTTTTCCCACTGTCAAAGCAAATATTAGCAGCTGTTAGAATTTGTGAGAAACATTAGGTTGGCAAAAAAAGGTTTGGTTTGGTTTATTTGGTTTTTACCATGTAGTACTTAAACAGTGAAAAATGAAATTACTTTCTTACCAACCCAATAGAATCATTGAAATTATAGAGGCTGGGTAATCAGCTGTGTGAGTTGTTCACCATCTTAGTAATTCTAGGAATACTGTGAAGAGGTGTTGGAATCAATTGAAGAGAATGAGTATACACATAAGGCATTGGGCAAACAATAAATGGGAGGCTGCCTCATTGTTTGAAATTTACATATAGGAAGCATGAACTACATATACCCCTTGTCTATTTATACCATTACCAAACACCAGACTGACAATCACTTTGACAGCTGATTCCATTACAGTTCAATCCTACCAGCTAATGTTGCTTGGAGCTTTAAGTTTTTTAAACTGTGATGAAATGGAAACAGATAATCTTCAGCAACAAACTGCAATTCAATTTTTTGTTCTGATCATAATCATATGCATGTTTGTGAGATTAAAACTTTAATGCTGCCTATTGTTTGGAGCAACACATTATGCCCACATATAATGTAATGGATTGAGATGTAATAGCAAACAACATTCAACTCCATTGTTGTAATGATCCATGATAACTCAGCTGTTCAATGGTGACATCCTTTAACTACACCTGTTACCTCTCAATGTTATCAGAGCTCCTAGAAGGTATTTTCAACTATACATAGAATTGCCTTCTAAATATTGACATGCTTTCTTGTCCTGCTCAATCTTCAGATTCGTACCCTATTGAAAATAGCATCTATTGTAAGATGATATGGGTTGACAAATTGGGCAATTTAAGAATATAGTAAAACTTGCCAATTTTGCAGCAACTGTAGAATGAGATGTCTGAGAACACCCTAAAAAATTTGTACACTTTGTATTGCATTATGCTTTCAAACTAAGCATGATCCAATAAGATACTAGATCTTGTATTTCTTTGTAACTTTTCCTGCAATAAATGATGATTGTGCTTTCATTTCATAATCATTTACTTATATCAACTTTATAAGATACTCATATACCAGCAAAATTTCAGTTAGTTCTGTCAATTTCCTCTTGGTGCATTAATTTTTTAAAAAATTTTTCATATACTTTATCATTACTATATGATAAAGTATATGAAAAGTTTATTTCATAAGAATTTATAATATTTCTTATCATAGCATATCTTTTATTTTCGATTAATAAACATATGTGCATTCTCCTACAGACTTTTAATTCTAAATTTAATTGTAAGTTAATTGCAGAAAAATATTTACATAGTTTTCACTTCAAATTTTTAAAGGATACAAATTTTCTAAAAAGCTGTTTCCTGAACAATCACGTATAATCTAGAAATAAACAAAATATTAGTTGGTAAATAACTTTATTAATAAAATATTACTAAAATATTTATGAAAACAAAAAAAGTTGAAATTCATTAGATAAAAGTAAAGAAATAGGATAAGGAAAAGAAGTAATATGATTTGTATTATGACAGCTTTGATGAATATATAATGTAACAAATTAATACTACCAAATCAATTTTCAGGGTCAAGTGCTAAAGTATTAAATTTTCATTTAATCTGATTTTTTCCAATATTTTAAAATTCACTATATTCCATTTTAATTTATCTTATTTAAAAATCATTATGATGCACATGTCAAAATGTAGATCACATAACAGTTGCTGGAAATTGCAATTTACAAACTCTTTTAAGTTGCCAATGAAATATTGTTCATTGGCAACTTAAAAGAACAAATATTGTTCTTTTCTATAAAAAATTTGAGAATTAATTTTACTATTAAAAAAGGGGCAATGAATTTTGAAAAAAAAGAATATGTTTTTACATCATTAAAAAAAAGTGTTTATGGAGTTTTGAATTATCTTGTCACACATATTGCTCAATTATAGCTTTTGAAGCATGTTCAATTCATGCCTCCACAGAATGTTTTACAATTACTGTTCTTATAGCAACAAGTTAAGTTTTGTTTGTTAAACATCCAATAAGTGCTAAATTTTAGTCAGTTTTTATAATTATTTTTTTATTGAAAATATAAATATTATTACCAAATACTACATACCACATAAAAAACTGATATATTTAACTGAGAAATTCTATTAAGTAATATATTGATAGAAATATATATAACATTTATATCAACCTGCCTAATATAAATAATTGATTTAAAAAAGGAAATACAAGATATTGCCATAATATGCTCATATTTTAATAATTTTAAACTTTTAAACAGACATATTTATATAAGTATGTAAAACCACATAAAATCAGTATGAATATTTTAATATAGATAATCATAAAGAAAAAAAAGATATTTGTTTAAGTAAAATTTCTATGAAATGATAATTTAAGGTACAAAGAAAATTAGGTCATAGTTACAAACACAATTTATAGAAAACTTATAAAATACACAATAAAATTCAAAATTTATTATTATTTACTCCAATAAATTTTGTTTGTTAATCATCACATAAAAATTTTTTTATAACAAAATAAGGTAAATATCATTTATATAATCAAGATATAGAAATGAAGTAAAGTGAACCAAACTACAAAAAAAAACATTTTTTTTTTTTTATTGGAGCTTAACAATTATAACAACGAAAAAACACTTTTTAATGTTATTCCATTATGGTAGTTATATTAATATTATTTTAAAATTTAACAACAAAATCTAAATTAATTTTTATTATAATAAAATTATTATAATCTAATAATAATAGTATAATTTTTATTATAATCTAAATTAATCTTTATTATATTGATATTATGATGAAAAATAAAAATTCTATCATAAAAAATGATAAAAAAGATGTCATCATCATCATTGGCACAACAGCCCAGTGTAGGCCTAATGGCAGATTTTGAGACGAGAGATTTTTTTTTTATGGGGTAGGGTTGTCAGCTCTATGCCCAACGCTCAACAGTCATATGAGACCGGAACTTATGGCTTAAAGTGGATTCCAAACCACTACAAACATCCATGGCACTTGAACTCAAAACCTGTGATACCAAGCACCAGAAAAAAGATGTCACTTCTCTTAAAATACAATGTAATTAAAAAAAAAAAAATGCTTACAAATGTAAAAGGTGATTCTCCACTTTTCAGTTTTGTCATTTTTTCTATAAATTCTTCAATTTTTCCAGCAGAATCTGGGTCTTCTTTCTATTGGAAACATATAAATTATTTATATAACATAAATTATAATTTTGTTCCCAGCAATTGGTAGGAGAAACAGAAGTAAAGGAAATATTTGGGAAAAGTTATTTAAAAAAAAAAAAAAATGAAATTCACATTAGTTTTCAATTTAAAGATTATTTTTTATTTTATTCTAAAATAGAATTATATTTAAAAAAGTACACAAATAAAAAAATTCTAAAATGGAGAATGATGTTATGCTTGATAATATAAATTATTAAATCACGAAAAAAGACACTTTCAATACACCTTTATTAAGAAATATGTTCCCTTGGGATACACAACTTAAAAAATGTTTATATTTATGGACAATTGCCATGGCCTTTAGCAATTTCTGAATCTCTCAAATAAAGAACAAGAAATTTTTCAATCTTTCACTATTATATCATTGAGAAAATTTATTTTCATTGAAGTATATACTTTTAATTACAAAATTACAATTTTTTTTTCTCTTGTAATTTTTTTTTAATATTTAATTTTATTTCCATATGATAAATCATTTAAATCAACAGAAGTTAAATTAAATTCCTTACTTGCACAACTTAATATAACTAAAGAATGCATATCTGAAGAATTAACTGGTCTGATGACCTGATGAGTATAACTGACCACATAATAGAAAATATTACAAAAACTTTCATACAGTTAGTCTGATAATGGTGAAATTATTTCTGAAGTATCTTTCAGTCTACCGTTAATAAATTGATAAAAGATAGAATTTAAACTAACGTCCTTCAAAGAAATCACAAAAACTAAATTGTCTAAGCTAATAATGCAAGATAGGTGAAATAATTATAAGCAACTTCAGGCATTTTAAACATGTTTGTGATTTATGATTCAAAAATAAAATATAATACAAAAACTAAAAACTATATTAATATTTTTATTACTAACTTAATAATTATCATTAAAAATGATTAACAGCTTCATGAGCCTAGTCTAGTAATATTATGGTCCTAGGAAATATAAGCAACAATAATAGAATAGTTAATATTCATCAATGCATAAAATTTGCGATTCCAATAAAAATTACAAACCTTTAAGTATGCAAGGGTTGAATGAAGATTAGAACAAGCTCTTGCAATAATGCCTTCAACATTAGTGACAGCTGTAAAATATATAAAAAATAAAATAAAATAATATAGACAATAAATAATATTTTCCAACTTTAACTTAATATTTTTAATGATATTTCATACTTCCTTCTTGACTGTGAGCAGGAATCTCAAATTCTAATTCTGGAATTGTAATTGAAGCCCATTCAGTTTTTACAACTACTCTTGCTAAATCCTAAATTAAATTAAAAGGAAAAAATGAGTATTTTATCAGCATTTATTACAAAACCTTACATTTTTCATAAATAAAATTAGTAATAAATATCTTAATTTCTCATATAGAAAGGCATAAGATAAAATAAGACAATAGATTTACAAATAACAGCATACAACAATCATATTAAATATATAAAAGTTAATATTATAATTATTAAATTACATACTATATAAGGAAGAAACATTAAATTTAAAACAACAATCTTTACTATTTTTGGGGAAATTTTTGATATATAAATGTTTTCCTTGCAATTTATACAGGAATTATTTCCCCCCTTATCTCCATGCATAAATTTTTAAAAATTCAATCTAGAATACATCATGACTCAGAATATAAAAAAGAATGAAGAAAATAAATTTTCAATTATTCAAATCTATCATTTTAAATAAATTGCTATGAAAATATGTTAATCTAAACAAAAGCAAATAATAATAATAATAATATAAAATAAAATGAAGCATTTGGAAGCCCCAATGTGATATAAATGTTTCTCTCACTTTTCATATCTTCCCCTCCACCAAAAAAAAATTTTTTTTCTTTTTAAGATACTCTTGCAAGTGTACAAAAATAATATTATCACATCAAAATATTAAATTTTGAATAATGAAAATTCTAATCAAAATGAATTTCAATTAAATAATATTGCAATAAATTGTAAATTAATAATAAAGGTAATCATATAAAATATAAAAATGCAATGAATATAATCAGATATTTGAACATTTTTGACATATTTTTTTTTGTTGTTGTTATTGGCACATTTTTTGAACAATTTTAAGGTTGTTTAATTAATTTTTTAAAAAATAAATATACTTATTTGGAGGCTTTTTCTAGATTTTAAGTCTATATCATGATTTCAATGGTAGGAAAACATTTTAAAATGTTTTAAGTATTAAGCTTCAATTGTCTTTAACTATTTTCCAGAGTTCATCAATTGTAAAAGGTTTGCACTTATAAAAAGAGCTCTTTTCAACATGCAAATGCACATTAGTCCATAGGTATATTTTTTGTAGGAATGTTAAAAAAAGGTGAACATACAATAAATGTAAATTTGTATCAGTCATTTTTTTTTTCTTTTCAAGGAATGCAATAGCAGAACTGGTGAAGTATTACTGGTGGCTTTGTCCTGATGCAACATTACTAAGCAAAATTGGTGAAATAAAGAAATTAAATTTCTTCTGTAAATATAGAACTTAAACAAATTTCCCAACAGTATTGAGATATTTTAACATCTTAGCTGCCTTTTTTTATTTTTAATTTTCTAACATAGAGCAATGTTGTGACAATCATAAACCCAGTGGTAATGTGAGTGCCACAGAAACTTTTGGAACTAAAGGTCAGAATTTCTAATAGCTCAATGTGAAACAAATTAAACATTAACATTAAATATTAAAATAATAGAAGATATTTCCCATTTCAATAATATAATATTGCAAGAACAAAATTTTTTATCCCAAGATATTTACATTTCCTTTTTTTTTTTTTTTTTTTTTTTTTTTTTTTTTTTTTCAGTTTATCAAAATTGTTCTAAACATGCATTCTTGTCAGTATAATTGGAAAAAAAGAAGTGAAAGTGTTATTCACATAAATGTTATTAATCTCATAAACTTTTCAAGAATAACTTCTTACTTTAGAATTTTCAACTTTCAACTTGTATATCACTCCTTTTTCTTGTATTTTAGATGCAGGTTGCAATTCATTATTTTCCCAATTGCAATGATCACAGGAAAAAGACATAAGCACAACTTCTTTGTAAAAAGGAATTTTAGTCAATAATAATTTTGTAATACCCTATAGACAAAAAAAACATAGAAGTAAAATAAAAATTTAATTTGTACCTTCCTTGTGATATGAATAAAAAAAGAATTATTACTAATAACATACCTACAAAAAATATGAAAGTATTTACAAGAACAAAAAAAAAATATTTATTTTTTAATATAAAATATTTTACTATTATAATTTTATATTAATATCATTTAAAAATAACTTTAAACATAATTTGTAAAGAAAATCTCAATTGATTTTCTCATGTATTCTGAAAATACACTACGAACAAATATTATTCAATAGGAACATTATTCAATATATATATATATATATAAACTTTACACAATTACATATTTTTTATAAATTTCACTTGAATTAATTTAAATGCGTAGAAAATGTCTAACTCATAAACTTTGAAATGTATTATATACTTTATCACATAGAATAGGCTCAATTTCTAAAATAAGATTTCATATTCAAATAAAATATTCAGTAATTTGAAATATTTCATTACAATGCTTTAATATCATTAGAAATAATGTAAAATTTAATAACAAGCATTTAAAAAAGTATATATGGAAAAAGCATTTATAACTTAACAAAATAACAGAAAT
The DNA here is from genome assembly GCA_021605075.1 of Caerostris darwini. Taxonomy (NCBI): domain Eukaryota; kingdom Metazoa; phylum Arthropoda; class Arachnida; order Araneae; family Araneidae; genus Caerostris; species Caerostris darwini. The sequence goes on from BPLQ01009992.1 coordinate 124,197, forward strand.
AAGTGCCTACAACATGTCACAAAAAACTGACAATTGATTAATGATCATACTGCAAATATTCAATTATTATGATAATTGAGTATTTATAGTATGATTATTGTAGTCAAATACATAAGAAAAACTTAAAAATTAGTTCAAAAATTACAATTATTTAAACTATCATGGCTTACGTTCTTCTGACAACGCAAACATAAACTCTCAATTTCGGTTACTTCAGGATCGTTATCCGCATTTAAATCGCGAAACATAGGTTTCTCATTCGCAGAAGTCATTTTCAAATAATAAATCTCAATATAAAATAAGAAGTTAACTAATAAATCTTTTAAATGTAGTTATATAGTAATTTTAACTCATGTAACAGCACTACACTAAAAAAAACACGCGTGCGGTAGATGGCATAGGTAAACAAACAAGAAACGAAAACGTGTTTGACTGGACACCTCATGAATGACTTGACTGAATTGAGAGATTTATTTTATTACTTGACTGAAATTTTCGAAATTATCGCTATGCAAAAGATAAGTTCATTATATATGTGTGTGTGTGTATTTATTAACAAAAATATAATACGTACCAATCTTTGTAATGAAATAATAATTAAAATCGTAATAAGAATTTTAATTTTTATTAAAATTTAATTTAACATATAATAGCATCAATGGCAAAATGAAGAAATATTTGTGAAAATGTGTTAAACAAAAACTTGCAGATTAATTATTTAAATGTTATTTCCTTTGTGTGTGCGTATGTGACTCAGAAATAAATCGCCAAACCTGAGAGAGAGAACTGATCTCACCCATGCCATAAAAATATCGAAAGAACAGATTTTAATCAGGGCACTTTGAGCAAAAAAACGGATAAATTTGGCTATGTAGCTCGCTTTATTGTATTAAAGTTTCGAAATGTATAAGCTTTGTAGTTTTTGTTGCTAGTGTGGAACGGAAGGAATCATAAGAAAGTACTGATTTACAGAATAATTGATTTAGATATTATACTAATTCTCACTCGCTTATGTCATAACATACTTCAATCTGATTTCGTTTGCCATCAAACTTTATTAAAAATATTCCATTTAAAAAAATTATTGTAGCAAGTATATTTAATTTATTTCCGAATAATTATAAATTGTAGAATTATATGAATCTTTAACATATTATAAGATGTAAGTGTGAATGTGTGTGTGTTTGTAACTTTATAAAAAACAAGAAATGCCAAAAATATTAAGATTTAGAAGTATATAAGAAAATATGCATAATTTTATGTTTGTTTTTTTATTATTAATAATATTTCTTAATGAAATAAATAAATGTATTACAGTAATACAAAACTTAAAAGCAACTTTACCTTTCTGTAACCATATAATGAACCTAAATGCCACAACTTCATGCTCTGTATAAGTTATAATACATTTTTTGTACGTATAAGCGTCAAATATCAAAATGTAAACAATTATTAAATTATTATGTTGAAAAATTCAAAAAAAATATTTTGTTGGTTCTAATTTCGATTATTTATGAAGTAATGTCAAAATGCGAATTATTATTTGAAATATATAGAGTGATGCGATTATGTGTGTATAAAGAAATAAAAATGTTACTGCATTTAACAAAATGCCACATACAAAGTAATATTCAATCTTACTTTTACTTTACTATGGAATAGAAACTAAGTTATGTTTAAAAAAAATACTTTATTTTAATTGCTTCACTTAATTGTTAATTATTTATTGCGATATGTGAAAGCATTTTGAAATTCTGTAGAAAAAATTAATTTTAATAATAAAGATGCTTCATCATACTAATAAATAAATAGTGCAATTAAATATGACAAAATTATTTGAAAACCAATACTAATTTTACTGTAAATTAAAATAAAATTTACAGTAAAATTAGTATTTAGTAATAAATTAATGTAAATTATTAAAAAAATATTTTTCGTAGAGGTAGTATATATTAAAAAATTAACATGCATCTATATTTAAAAGTGTAATTTTAATGTAAAAACATTTATAACTTTATTTACACATCTGTTATATGCACTTGCTTTTTGCCTACAGATTTCGAGACAGGAGATGTTTTCTTTTTATGGGGTTGTCAGCCCTATGCCTACAGTCATATTAGACCAGGACCTACTGTTTAAAGTGGATTCCGAACCACTACAGACATCCATGGCCCCGCCGGGATTCGGAACAAAACCTGTGGCACCGAGCGCCAATTACTTGGCTGTCAGACCCATGTTATATACACTGCTACGCATAAATACATTTTTAGTTCTATAAATTATGTGCTTACTATTTTAAAAATACATTTTGTCTACTGGTTGTACTCTAAGTATTTAATTCATGACTAAGTCCTAATTATAGTGTTAATGTCCCATCACAAGCATATTCTTGTGCTGTCATGTGATTCTTGTTTCCTATCTTATGAAAAATTTCTTTTGCCATTATAGTACTACATTTTAGCTATCCTAATTCCTCCAATGTTTTTCAAAATTAATTTTTCAATTAAATGTTCATCTAATTCAACTGTAAGGACAATAGCACTAATCTTTATTTTTACGTTATTTTCCACAGGCTTTTGATCGCTTCATGTTAGTTGAAATTTGATTCTGATTTTATTGTATTGCTTAACAATATGAGAATTTTTACAAAAACAACAATCGACAATTATATAAAAATAATATTTACTGAAATTAATTATATTGAAATTACCTAAAATTTATTTATTTACAGGAACAACATACCTACAAATCAGTGTAATAAAATAATAACTAAAATCTAAATAGGAAGTATTAGAGAGTTTTTGCATACCGTACTTTAAAAAT
>BPLQ01009992.1:127419-154624 GCA_021605075.1 Caerostris darwini
AGAAAAAAATACCGTATTTTTAAAGTACGGTATGCAAAAACTCTCTATTATTATGTAATTTAGCATTAACAAGAAAAGATAAATGGCAAATGAACAAATATTTAAGAATGGATGGTGGATTAATTTAGTTCTAAAGTGTTCTTTTTCATGCGGGGATATGATCTAAACATGTTGCTGTGAATAAGAAAGATGAATGCATCCAAAGGAAAAAATCACTGAAAAGACCGATCACAAAATGAGAGGATCATTGAAGTAAAAACTTTGACCGTCTTTAGTGCATTGCATTGCATTGTTGTGCCTCACAAACTGATTAGGTTTAGTAGTAATTGGGACATATGCTGGCCAACATCAAATTCTTTCCTGTAAAAATAACAACTGATTTTGAAAAATTTTAAGCTAGTGAATCCAAATATGGTAATCAAATTTATTTATCTATCTAATATATATATTGGGGGAGTGATTATTTTAAAACTAAAATAATACGAAAAAATATTAGTTTAGGAAACCTAAGCGATTATTATTATTATTTGGAAGTCAGAGATTTTACGTTCAATGTTGTTTTAACGTATCGACCGAGCTTCTCTTTTCGATTGCAGCTCTATCTAATGACCAGATTGGCACTAAAATTTACAGTGGAAAAATCGGACACACAGGATATCCTAAACTGCAACTTTCCGAATCTTATATATCTTTTGTAAGAATTTTCACTGAAAGCACACTATTGTTTTATTTATGGATTCTCTTCTGCTTTTTATTCAAAAGATTTTTTTTTACCTTCTTCCGTAAATTATCAATCCAAATTTTTAAAAATGAAACTATTTCTCTTAAAAATGGTATATGTTGGGAAAATTTGGAGTCATATTTAGATTAAGGAATGTTAAATTAGTAAAGATAACATTTTTTCTTCTTCTTTTACAGTGAGGATGAATGTCATTTTTTATTATTACCGAACGAATCTTATCTCACATCGAATTTAATAAAATTTTTGACATGCAATATGTAGTACAGTTTCTCTTGAAAATAAAATAAGTTTTACAATCGCCTCCAATATTTCCTTGGCAGGAAAATCTTGCAAAGTTCTTATTATAGGGTGTTTTTTTTCCACCCCCGCAGCTCTAGCGCAATCAGTAGCTCTAGTGCTACTGATTGCATAAATTTCAGTTCTTGACCTTCTACTCAACTCAATATCACCTGTGAAATATTTCTTCCGGTTCCGCTTTGATGAGATGCACTTACGTCAACACTGAAAAAGGGTCAAATTTTTCGGAATGGATTATTTACTTTTTAAAATCACGTTGTGCTGGATCGTAACTTATATCAAGTTTCAGTAAAGTTATTATTTTTTTTGGTCTATTTTTTATTTACTTTTCCGCTCTCGGCATTTTTTTTTCGTGATGACCATGTATGATAAAGCAAAGAAATGAATTGAGGCGTTGATGTGTAAAATATAAACATTGCAATGATAACAATATCTTGATCATCATCTTAAAGGAGAGAAAAGCATTTTTTCAGAAATTCGAACAAGGCATTTATTTTAAGATAGATCGAATAGCAATTATTTCTAAGAATCTCAAGACATTTTGCTAGTATATAATTCATATTGAATATTTGAACTAAATTATTATATGTGATGGAAATCTTAAACTCTGAAGAGCCTTCTAAGAAAAAAAGAAAACTGGAGAATGGATCAGCCAAGGTTGACACTTTTATTATCTATATTAACTAATTTAAAGTAAGATTTGCTTTGACCTTTATATTTAATTCAAAATTTTTATAAATCTTTTAGGCAAATAAACTACATGAAAATGGTGAAGGAATACAAAAAATTCGTATTGGATCCCGTAAAAGTCAAGTATGTATTTTTCATAAATCTAATTTGTTTCATTTTATAATATTCTTAAACTAAAAAATTTGGATACTTAATTTTACACATTTTATGATTTATAAGAAATATTTTAATTATTCATTGAAGTTACATTGTTTTCAAGCAAATTTTTAAATGTTTAGCTGATAAATTAGATATTCATATAATTTATATATAAATAAATATCAGAAGATATTTTCATGATTAGATAAATTGGAGGTTAGTTTAAAATATTTCCTTTTTAATTTAAACTAATTTTTTATTTTAGTAAAAATCTAATGTATTTTGTTATTAGTACAATAGATAAACTCTGAAGTTAGATTCTACAATTTGCTTTTTATGTAAAATAGAACCCAATTAGTTTTTAATACAAGATAATTCTTCACTTATTTAGCAGACAAATCACTGTTTAATGACAATAATGTATGACATCATATTGATGTGTTGCAAACAAATTTTTTTTTTTTATAAATGAATAAAATATGCAATTGGTATAAATTCATAATATATAAATTTTTTTTAGTTGGCATTATTTCAAACCAATTTTGTTGCGGACTTGTTAAGAAACTGCTATTGCGGAATATCATATGATATTGTTAGTATGTCTACAATAGGAGACAAAATCTTAGATGTTGCATTGTCAAAAGTAAGTTCTTATATCATTTTTTTTTTAAATTTTATCCATAAATTATAATTGTGTTTACATTTAATAATTTGTACATCCTTGTCTAAGGGATAATTACTTTCTTTTTAACACAGATAGGAGAAAAGAGTCTGTTCACAAAAGAATTAGAAGTTGCTTTAGAAAAGCAAGAAGTACACATGGTAGTACATTCTTTAAAAGACCTCCCTACTACATTACCAGAAGGAATGGTAATTGGTGCCATATGCAAGTAAGGAATTTTCTTGGATACTTGGGAAAATTTTTTTAAACAAATTGTACCATATTCTTATTTGTAATACTAAAAAAATTGTCTAATGAAAGGTTTTATTTTAATATTTTTGCAAATTTTAACGATTTCTTTCTGTTATGCTTAACATAAATTGATGCATCATTTAAAATGTTGGATTTTTATCCGTCACAAAAGCTACGATACAGTTACAACGTTGTCTAAATGGGTAATATTTCTTCATTTCACATTTGGCTTAATGGAATATAATCTGAAAAAAAAAGGAGCTTATAAATAAATAAATAATTGTATAAAAAGGTATATTTTTAACCTGATTCAATTCTCAGATGAAGCATTACTATGAATGACAAATACAAGTTTAAATTAATAAATTATGAGGCTTTACTTAAGTAATTTCTTTCAAGTAATCTGTATGCTGACTGAACTTGTATTAAACAGAATTCTTTTCAGTTTTCATACTATCATTATATTTTCTCTCCACCTTTTCTAAGCCACCTGACGGCCAATTGTATAGCGCTCTGACCTATAGTACCGTAAGTTTCAAGTTCGAATCCTGGTGGCTGCATGGAGGTGGTTCGGAATCCATGTTAAACTGTAGGTCCCAGTCTAATTAGCCTAAAGTGTGCACAAAATGACTATAGAGCGACAAACCAAACCACCTTTTCTAATGTTCTGTAAAATGTCAGTTTTGTCATTTTCAGGATTATAACATATTAACATAATTAGGAGGATTAAAATTATTACCCATATGGTAAAATAACAACAAAATATTTTAATATCTATGTAACAAAACTTTAAAAAAAAAGTCAAATAACAAGTTTAGATGCCTAATCATACTGTTTTAAAATTTATTACATCACATTCTAGAAAAATATCAAGAACAGACTTTTATTTTGTAAGATTTTTCTTGGAAATATAGTGTATTTTTAAATTTAGTTTATATCTACTTATGAAAATGACAACAATATTGTTTAGATATATTTCAAGCAAACTATTTGGTAACATAATTACTACATCAAATAGGATGGGGGTTTTTTTCGTATTAAATGAATAAAAAAATTACATTTACTTTACAGAATATTTGGATTTTTAATTAAAAAATAAAATTTTCTTGTTTTAGAAGAGAAAATCCTTCCGATGTAGTTGTTTTCAAGTCTGGCAATGACAAAAATTTAAAAGATCTCCCTGATGGAAGGTATAAAAATATTAGTAATATTTTAGCATAAGTTATATAAAAGAATCATTCATTTTCATAATATGCATTTTATTTCAGTACAGTAGGAACCAGCTCTCTGAGAAGAATAGCCCAATTAAAAAGATTATTTCCTAATCTAACATTCGAAAGCATTGTATCCTTGAATAATTTTTTAATGATTATTTTTCTTAAATTCTTTTAATTAGAAATCCTTAATTCTCAATAGAGGGGGAATTTAAACACTCGATTTAGGAAACTAGATGAAGATAACATTTATTCTGCCATAATTCTAGCTGCTGCAGGCGTTATCAGGTTAGATGCAGAGCATCGCATAGGACAGGTAAATATACTTATTAAATATTAAAAAAAAAAAAACAATTTAATGATATTAAAATGGATAATAATTGTAAAAACATTTCATTTAATGTGTTTTTGTCATTTATTGGATTATGTATTTATAAAGATAAGAGTTTAATTACTAATAGTTTTTTTTAAAGATAAAATTATTATCATATAGTCTGTAAGCGTAAAAAAAAGTTCAACGATGAGAAATAAAGTCATTTATAATTTTGAATTTTCTAAAATCACCATCAAAATTTATTTTTAGAAAAATTGGAATTAAGTTGACTATTTCATATACTAGATACTTACATCAGAAGAATGCATGTATGCTGTAGGACAAGGTGCATTAGCAATTGAATGTAGAGAAAATGATTCCGCTACTATAAAATTGCTTTCCAAAATATCAGATGAAGAGACAACACTTTGCTGTATTGCTGAAAGGTCATTTATGAAAACTTTGGAAGGTGGATGCAGTGTTCCCATTGGAGTTCATTCCAAAATTGAGCAGAAAAAGGTACATTTTTAGATAAGTATGCAGGTATTAAAAATTCAATAAAATCACATACCATCAACATACTGAAGGTTGTTTTTAATAACAAATTTCAATTACTTTATTGTGTAAAGTTCCACTTTTTAATATATTATTTTAAATATGGCATAAGAAGAAAGATAACTAGTATTTTTAACAAAGAAGTTAAAAAATCATAAGCATTTTTGTTTTAATTTAGCTTACTTTAAAAGGAGGAGTATTCAGTTTAGATGGCTCTAAAAGTATTATTGAAGAAATGACCAGTGAAATCTATGAGCAGAAAGGAATACTGGAACAGGTATTTAAAAATTTTAATAGTTATTTTAAAAATTAAAAAAAGGCTTTTTCTTATTCAGTATTTTATTTTTCAGCATTATGCTGGAATTATAGCTCCTCATCTATCTTACCATCTTTTAAGTGCCGCAGAAAGCTTAGGGAGAGATTTAGCAGAATTATTACTTAAAAAAGGAGCAGGTGATATTTTAAAAGAGGCAAGAACAAAAAATGTTTTACTACCACCGCCATCAAAATAAAAGATTTACAAACATATTTTTGTATTTTTATATTGTTAATAAAGAATTGTTAAATTTTATTTTAATAATGTTGTTTTAAATATACATTTAACCATCAACACGTTTTGCAACAAAACGAAATATAATATTCACCACATATAAAAATATCAATATAAAAAGTCTATACAATTTCATATCTTTCAGTAAAAAATGTAGAATCAGAATCATATTTCACAGGTTGATTATCCAGAGTCATAACATCACCAACCTAAGAAAAAAAACATTAAAATTAGAATCTGTAATATGCACGATAATACATTTTTAATTAATATCACAAAAAGTCAAAATTCCACAAATAATTTATTTTTGAAAGCAAATCAAAATTACCTTTATATTGCAGTATGATGAAAAAGATTCAAATTCAACAGTCACAGGGAAAAAATCTGATGGTTTTCCACTACATGAAAATTCCATTGATCCAGATCTGTTTGAAGAATCTATGACTGGCAACTTCCAAACAAGACGATTTTTCCTGTTATCATGTTCATATAATCCTTCACACTCAGTTACCACAGGAGTGCCCCTATACATAATGCATAATATAAATGAGTGTAAATTCAAAAAGAATTGCAATACATTTTTTAATTAAAGCTTATAACAAGCAAAAAAGGCCAATTTTCCAAGGGCTATAATGCATACTTTATTCACACAAAAAATTATATGTGTAAATGAATGTTCAAGATTTATACTATAAAAAAAAGCAACAAAGCAACTTTTGCTTCCATGTCAATTTATATTAAATCACAATATTTCTGTAAGAAATCAAATATCTATTTATTTAAGAATATTAGAAATTGCTATGTTTTAAGAAATAGTGAGTATTTTCAAGTAGTTATATTAAGCAATTCTAGTGATAGATACCTCCAGTATCGGATCTTTGTTATATTTCTAAACATAGTAAAAGTTAAATTACTTTCCTCAGAAAAAAAAAAAAATTACTTACAGAACAGGTATTTGAATTTCAACATCATTTAACTCCAAAGTATCCAGTTGTAATTCATATTCAATATTTACATCACATCCTCCAGTGCCATTTTCAGATGGCCAGCAGTTGACTAAGACATTAGAAAAAAAAATGTGAAATTAAAAGATATAGGCATTTTAATTTATCACATTACTTATATATACTTAGCAGCAGAAACTTAATTTATTTAAAAGCAATTTAATTAAATAGGAATAAAGAAATTAAATCACAAATTTCCCATATTTCATATACGAGAAATCTGCTTTAAAATTATTTTATAAAAACCTTGAAGTTAGGGTGAAAGTTACAGTGCATCTTTTCCTTCCTTGTTTTTGGTGCAGAATTTGTTACAATTCTTTATTCCTTTGTATTTCAAAATTGAAGAAATAGTACTCAGTAATGCATTACAAAACTCATAAATTGACTGGCTCATGTTTGTAGAGTAGATCCTATAATTGCTAGACATTTTTTTCAAGTTTTTTTTAACTGTCCCTTTACATTAATTTTTAATGCACAAATACACTCATATTCAAAATTATCTTTAGATACATAAATTTACAGATTTCTCAGAAACTGTGAACTAAATTTTTATGAATTTGGAATGATACAGAACATTATGACACATAAATAGAAAGAAAATAATTTAAGAGCATTGAATATGATATATAATTGTAGCATGAAACAACAAAAATGGTAATAAAATGTGACAAAAAGAATCCAGAAAGAAAGGAAGCTTTGCGAATTTATTATGGAATATGATCTCCCGACTTGTACACACATTTCACAATGTGTTTTCATGCTGATAATAATATTGTTAACTACAGTTTGAGAAATTAAGCTCCACTCTCCCAATAATCTTGACTTCAGAGCATTTACGTCTCTAGGAGAAGGATGTTTGCATGCAATTGCTCTTCCAAGGCAGTCCCATAAGTTCTCTATCGGATTGAGATCAGGAGACTTTGCTGGCCGCAGTATTCCTTGACGAATTCCTTGAAAGTGAATATGTTCAGCAAAAACATTTAAATTATTTAGATTCATTTCAATAAAAATGTGTTGTTTTTTAGATCTAATGAGAATAAAAGAAAATTGATGTCCATTATTGCTAATATGGATTAAACTGAATTAAAATTATTATTTAATGATGGAAACAGGTTTGGGAAGGCTATAATATTTTAGCTTGTTTGGGAAGGGGGCTGCACAAAGATAAAAAGTTTGACAAATATTATGTAAGTATTTTATGAATATTTATTGTTGCCCAAACATTCTTTAAAAGAAGTAAATTCACCAGAATTTATTATCGAAAATACTAATCAATTTCAATGCAATTTTCTGCCCCCCCCCCGTTTATAATTGGTATGTATTAAGCTTATCTTTTTACAAACTTTTTAGAATATAAAAATTAAAACAATTTATAGACTTACTCAATAAAGGCAAGAAACTTTCATCCTGACTTTGGAAACGCCATTTCAAAACACCAACATCAACATTGATAGGAAATGGTTTAGCAGAATTTTTCATTGCAATTATGTGAGAATTTCTGAATAATTCTTTATCAATATTTGGATGAGTCTGAAAAGTAAAATAATAATAAATTTCACAATTTAAATGCATATATACATCAAATTATTTTATTTATTATATTATAGATGTTTTGATTTTCATTCGTTTTTTTTAGATTCCTTTTTTTATAACATTGTGATTGTATAAAATTAATAATATGCTTTTCAAATTTTTTTAAAACTACTTACTAATAGCATTTTTACAATTAATTTTTAAACAATAGATTATAATAAAGTAATTTCATTCATTTGCATTCAAAATTAATTAAAATTCTTTATAATTTTAGGAAATAATTATTATAAGACAGTTCTAAGTTATCAGATTAGCATACAGAAAAGATAAAGAGGAAACCAATTTTTTTTTTTTACTTTTTTCAAAACTTCAGATTAATTTTCCCTTCTTTCTTGCCAATGTACATCCAACATTTCCATTTGCTTTATAGGCAAATGAAAATGTTGGTGAGATAAATTTGTTATGAAAAAAAGTTCAACTTTGTCATTATAAAGTTTAAGAAGTATTGCAGCTTCCCAGAAAAAGTGATTTTTAAGATTAACAGCCCAGCATTTTTCTCTTAATATCCAGAATGTCCCCACCACACAGTTAAAGTTGTTATGAGAAGTTTTGCCATATATCAAAGTAGTTAATTATTTTTCAAAGCAATGTTGTGGCAGATGGCCAATAGGCTAGCACTCTGGCTTTTGGTACCACAGGCTTCATGTTCGAATCCTGGCAGTGTCATGGTTGTTAGTGGTTTGGGGTCCACATTAAATTGTAGGTCCCAGTCTAATTAGCCCAAAGTGTGTAAAAAATTACCTTACAATGACAAATCAAACCAATGCTTGCAATGCTTAATAATAAAATTGGATCCTATTTCACTCTCATGCCTGCTGTGGGTGCAAACATAGCAGCACAATTAAAAGCTTAAAATCACATAATGTATTTTGGGAATCGGTCATTTTTTTAAATTCAGATCACGATTATATTTTATTTATTTACAAGTACTGCACATTAAAACTAATAATCAGCCTAGAGATTTCATTCCTTAACCAACATTATAAAAAATAGTTATATTAATATTTACCCAATTTTAAAAAAAAATAAAATATTAATTAAAAATTTACCTGACTTTGTACTCCTCTTTCATCTTCATTGTCAATTTTAATCTTAATGCAGCCATATTTTTCATCAGATATGTTTAGTGTGACAATACCATGTACTTCCAAGGTATCAAGACCACCATCACGTTTAGCCACAACAGTGATTTTTTCCTCACAACGCAAATGAACACTGTAAATAAAGATAAGAATATCAATACATCAAGATCAATTTAAAAATTTAAATTAACTTAAAAAAAAAGTGAAAGTTACAATTTCAAAAAATTTCTATACTTACACTGCAGCAATTTTTGTCTTTAAATATATTACATTTTACTAAATATCACAAATTGTTTTGCAAATTATATTTCTTGAAAAAGAGCCCAGCTTTAAAAATGATGCTATTTTACATACAATGTGTACAATTCTGCATGGCATATAATTATAAGTATACAGCATAAAATGGAAATCTTTTAGTCAATTAATATATTTGAGATAAATACTCTAAATAAAATTATATATGAGAAATATACTTAAAAAGATAATATCTTTTTGCCTATATAATAAATGAAATCTTTTTATATTTTTGCTATCTTATATATCGTTAAAAATTAACCTTATAATAAATTACTAATTACTTTGAACTTTTTAACACTAACATTACAAAGTTAAACCAAAAAATACTGAATTTTTAAACAAGTTGAACAAAAACAGTTTTATAACAAGTTATTATATACCTTTCAAGATGAGCCTGAGTAACAGCTTTAGATCCAACAGATGATTTTGCACCAGTAGTACTTTCAAGGCCTAATATTTAAATATTGTAATTATTTAAATGCTTAAAGAACTTAAGTTCTGAGATATTAAACTACATTTTCATCTGATGGAATACATATTTATTTTAAAACATAAGAATATCAATAACAAAAATTTTCACTTTATTTTTCATGTATATTATAACATATAAACAAAGATTTGCATTAATATAAATTATGTGGTTAAAAAACAATGAAATAATTTAATCAAAAGTTAGATATTTTATAAGCAATTCTGTTGGCTTTGAATAATAATAATTGGAAATTTCAGATATTCAATGTACCTATTATCATTTAATATTAACCAGATATTTGATTCTTAAATTATAAAATACTAAATTTTCATTAAAGACTTAATAATTAAGTTAATTAAACTAATAATTTTTTAATGTATTAATTAAAAAATTATTACTTTTTAAGTGAATCAATATATTTTTATTTTTAATAAAACAACATAACTATTATGTTATTATATAATGCTAATTATTATTATTAACATAACATTAATAAATTTACAATATACAATATTGAAAACAAAAATTTTCAGATTCATTTATATAACTTTCCTGTACTAGTACAATATGTCCTGCATGCAATTATTTTAATTAAAAATGCATAATATGTATCTACATATACTATGCATTAGTATAAGGTTTTTATTTTAATGGCATGTAAATTGTCAAATAAGAAGAAAATAATTTAACATACCTCTTTTAAAATGTTTACCTATAATAATTAAAAATTATGTATACAAAACATACTTTTTGAGTTGAATATTTGTCTCAATTATAAACTTTACTTAAATTGTTTTACAGAACTTACTTTCTCCTTCAGATTTTAACATATCGACAAATAAGTCAATATCTTTGTTCTTGTTTCCAAGTTTCATAGCTTTTCCTGTACTAGTAGGACGTGTACTGCAAATGATTAAAAAATATAGAGAGATTTTCATTGCAAATGTAATATCATTAAATATTTAGAGAGATAAAAATTATGTAATTATAGATTAGAAAAACTTTTTATTTATAAAATTTTACTTTTTTATGTACTGTTATTTTTTTTCTGGGGAATTTTCTATGGATTATATAAAAAAATTTCCACAATAGTTTTAAATTTCCTTATATTTAGTTATTATAACTGTAACTGATAATGCGCCATTTTTTATTGTAAAAAATGGACTGTAATCTTACTTAATTAAAAAAAATCACAAACAAAGAAAAATATGCTACAATTAAAATGAACATTTCTAGCTTTAAACAATATGTAAACTGTACTATAATTATACTTTTTAAAATGTAAAGCAAAATAAATTTCATTTATTTATTTCATCTAATTAATCTACATTTTTAAAAAAAATATAATCTACCTTGGTGCTGAATATGCAGGTTTGGCCTGAGTTTCAACAGAAACTGGAATAGTATCTCCAACAATCGGGGTATAGCCTGATCCAGATCCAAATCCAGGACTACGTCCCTTCTTTAAAGCTTCTTGTTTTGCACGAGTCAATTCGCGGGCTTTTTCTTTCATTTTCTGTTTAGCCTCTTTTTCTTGTGTCTATAAATATAATATATAAATTACTGCAGCCAAGAAGTACAAATAGTATTTGTAAAAACATGAAAAGAATTTTTTTTATGTGATTTATTTTTATATGATACCGGAAATGAAAGTTTTATTAAATAAGATTAAATAAAAATGATTAAAAAATTAACCACTCTTAAAAATACTACAATCAAATTCACAGGCTTTAAAATATAATTTATAACTATAACATATTTTATTTTAATATATATTCACAGAAGCCTATTTTCTGTTTTACTTTCCAAAGTGCAGAATTTTTTTTTTTTTTTTTGTAAATTTAGATTTTGTAGTAAATTATTTCGAACTATTTAATAAATTACAAAATTCAGAGAAATTTATCATATATTATTAACAACTGATCATTTTCATAAATTAACAGATTAAAAAAAATTGGTAGTTTAGACTTTTGATTATATGTGATACACAAAAAAGTTATTAATCATCATTAAATCATGCATAAGTTATTAGTATATTTTTTCTTTAATATATGCACTTAAGAATTAAATTATTTTTGCTAAAAATTATATTAGATCTCAGTTTTTAACTTGCTTAAAACTAAAATAACATGACTCTAGCTTCCTTTCCCTATATATTCTGACAACTTGAAATATATGATGAAATTATTTTTTGATTATTAAAATACAATTTTATTCTATGCAAAATAAATTATTATTTTTAACTATAACAATTGTTTGATATAAATAAATATGAAAGAGAAAATTTCTTTTAAACTAATGAAAGTATAAAAGCCATAAAGGAATTAACTAAAGCATACCTGTCGGACAGCTTGATAAACTTTTTCTTCATGGGAATCCATTTCTACAAATGTTCGAATCTGAGCTAAATTGACATTTTCTCTATAGCCTAAAGCAACTATTTCATCAAATGCAAATATCAAATTAAATGAGTTATTCACAATATCTGATTCATCCATAAATTTGCAATACTCGGGAATCTGCAAAAAAGATTTAAACAAATTAAGTATAACAAACAATTAAATAATTTAATATACAAGAAAGAAAAATAATTTTTTAAAAATTCTGAATCAAATAAATACTGAAGACTTACTACTCTTGTGAAAAGACGTAGAGTTTCCAAATCTTCAAGAATATTACTAGCTTTGGTAGTAATAAGCAAAGTATACAATTTCTCCATTGGTTGGTAAACATAACGTACACTTTCAGTTTCAACAAATGTATGCTGGCGACCTCCACTAAGAAGTTTAGGAAAAGCAGCTAACAAGCCTTCTATTCTAGCTCGGGTCATTTCTACAAATTGACGGGAAACAATAGCTACAAAAGAAATGTCAAATTAATAACAAATTTTTTAACATAATAAATTTAAATTAAATATAGAATGAAATACACTAATATATTCATACCTTTCCCTGATTTTGTAGTAACACTTGCAGCCAAAAGAACCTATTGTAAGAGAGATGAAAATTTTTAATGTTGCAATTTTTTTTTTTTTTTTTTGCAAACTTTTATAAAGAGTAAAAATTATTCAAATTTTACTATTGAATAAATAACAAAAAAATTACTTTCTATTTACTTTCAAGCATAACTGTTTTAAGCTTATAAAATACTTTTCAGTCAAAAGAACACTAGCTATTGTGTTTAAATACAATGGTCTGTTTATTTTTCAATTCAAGTTTGTAGATTTTCAAAATAAATATACATTTTTTTAGTCGTTTCAAAATAATTCAACAAGCTTATAACTTCTAGTCACAAAATATTTCTGGAATTTTTAAAAAAATATAATAAGCATTAAATTTATTTAGTTACCATTAGATATTTTAATAAAAAACTGGCATTGACAAATTGTTTTACAAAACATTCAAATAACATTACCTTGATCAAATTAATTATAATTTATTAAACTTATTTTTGTTCTATCTCTATTCATGCCTTTCTATTTCAACTCATCTCAAAAAAATTTTGCTTGTAACATTATATTACTGTTTTGAAATGAAATTTACCTTTATATTTCTTGATTTATGGAAATTGCATTGAGTAAAAAATCACCAATTAATGCACATATAAAACTGTCAAATATATTTTTTAAAATGAGAAATTTGAATATTACTTTTATAATCATTAAAATGTAAATACATCATTAAATAATTTTATAATTAGACGCTGAAATACTGAAAATAATTTTTTTTTTATTTCCAATGGCAGGCTACAATAAGTAATAAAATAAAAAATAAAAAGAACACAAGGAACATGAAAACAACGAGAAACGAAAGAAATCACATAGTGACATGTTTAGACCATAAGGGCCCTAGCCTCCCAGTAATGACCATACACAGTATGAAAAAAATATAAATACTTAAAATTGAACAAGGTAAGAATTAGCTTTTATACAATTGAATACACATATTGATATACTCTATGATGTTTTGATAATTTAAAAATTTAAATTTTCCATGACTGTGATAACTGCTAAAAGTGATAACCAGTCTAATGTATCAATTATGTGATTCTATATAATGTTAGAAATGCTTTTAGATGTATTTTGTACCAATATTAATGTTTGCCAACAAATATATTACTAAATACATAATATTAACCATAAATGTATTACTTAATATAATCAACAAATGTAAATTGTGTTAATCATTTCTAAAAATGTAAGTTAAATATTGATTTTATTTTTAACTAATAATAAATAAATGCTTATTTAATAATGGAAGTTATGTGGATACGCCTATATATATATATTTTATATAATAAACAAAACAAGAAAATTCTTAAAATGTAAATAACATTTAACTGGAATAATAAAGAGTATATTAAAACCATGCAATTAAAATGTAAAAAAAAACTAATACAGTTTTTAAACCTTTCATTGATACTTACCATATTTAAAGTGTAAGGTTTGAATTTCAAATACTTTTATTTAACTAAAGGTTCCGAGTGCATTCACTTGTGTTGCGCTATCTCATGAAGAAAGTAGCTTCACTGGAAGAAAAAATACAAATAATTTAAATAGAATTCTTAAAGAATAAAATTTAAAAAAAATTAAACTAATATATATAAATGTGCAAATACTTAAAAAAAAATAAAGAAATTATTTGATAAGCAAAAGTAAACAACGACTTTCACTAGATTTACTAATATAATATTAAGTGATCAATAAAAAAAGTTTAATTTTTTTAGTATCACATAGAAAATTGAAGAACTATTATTTTTTATAAATAAAAATTTTATTATTATTATTATTATTTAGTACACATACATTCAACACTTTCGTTTTGATGATGATTTACTAATGTGACAACTCAGACTAGCGGCTTAAGTGTTGCCAATAGTTTTAAAAATTAAGAAACTATTATTTTTTACGTTTTCATCTGTATCTATATTATGAAAAATATATCCTTTTTGAAATGGAATGTTTAGTTTAAATTAAATTAAGAATTTTATTCTAATAATTTTATCATTTAAATGTAAAGAGTCAAATTCCAAAAATTAAGTACACATAATCTTCATCGTTAACTGTGGGCGTGATGCGTCAATTTAACTAGTTTTGTATTTATATTTCTGATTTATTTATCTACTATGTTGCCGATTTAATCGTAAGAAGAATTCATGTTTTGCGGGGAAACGGTAACCAATTTTGATTTGCTTTTTAACATCAATTATCAAATAAATTTGGAATTATTAATATTTACAAATTTCAAAATTATAATTTAGAAATTAGAATAATAAATGAATTTATTTATTTACATAAAAACATCGATTCTTGATTTCTATCCATATTTAATAATTTTTAAACCTGATCTAATATATTATTAATTGTTATATATGTCAAAAAATTTAAGGAATATTTTTCTCTTGAGTGATATAGATTTATGTTAATAAGTATGGAAACGTTTTTATTATTTATTATAAAAACCTTCACAACATTGCATTTTGTTTCATTAAGAAAAGTATATCTTCTAATTAATTATTTGATTGAAAAGTATTACCTCTGAGTAAATAATTTTAATAATGGTTTAATGATTTTTTAAAGTTCGCTGATGTTAAAAGAAATTATTTAGTAAGTCAATGTATGTTGTTTGCATTTTCTTAATGCAAATAATAATATATATATTTTTAAAGTTTATTTTAATTTAAACTGTTTATTTCAGGTGAATTGATATTAGTGATGTTTACGTTAGGTGTATTATTAGTTTTATCACTTCAATTCTTTAATTTTAATAAACTTTTTTTAATTTAAGTTCATCTTAAAGCATTTTTCATCAGACTTTTGTTTATAAAAATGTTCAATATATTTATTTTATAGGTTTCATTTTAAATTACTAATCAAATCATTCAGTTTAGATAATTCTCCTTATAGTTGATAAATTTACTTGGATGAAAAGCTTTTTATCACATACCTATCACATTTCATAATTTAAATATTTACTAAAAATTATACCTAAATTGTCCTTAATTTCAAAAAATGTGCTTATCCGGTTTTATGTGTATTGATAAATTATTTTTCTCTCTGTTTTATACTTGGAGTAAATTACTTACATGTCTGCCTTCTAAAAATTAAATTTTGGATTATTACATAAAAGCATAATTGTTAAGAAGTAGAAATCATAAAAATATAAATTTAAGCAATTTTTGATAATTAAAATGGTTAGAAATAAGAGGTATTTATTAATATGAAAATTTAAACTGTAAACAAATGTAATAGTATTTCATTAACAAAAAATATCTAAAGTTATTAGCAACATTTTACTTTAATGTACTCAAATAATGTGTATCATTTAGTTTTAATTAGAATTATGTTTTTGATTTTGCAAATATGTATGTGTATATGTATGCCATATATGTGTAAATAGCTGATATTAGATGCATTATATAAGATGAACATGGACCATAATTTTAACTCTTGGATAATGAGTGACTGTATTTATTGTTGTGTATTGCAGTTTGAAGATGTTTTTTTTTCTTTTCTCTTATTTATGAGAAGCATTTTATCTTGTACAGATCAATATAAATATTCATCCTAATAATCATATTAAACATAGAAAATCATGTCAAAACTTAAAATAATTTGTCTTTGAAAACTATCTTTCTCAAACTGCCACTCATAATTTGAGAATTTCTTTTAACTATGGTACACTACAAAATTAGAACTTTATCAAATGTGTTAAATATTATCTCAGCAATTTATCACAGTATTAATAGTTATGTTAATATAAATTTAAATTATTATTAAATATTCTTTCTGACCAAAATATTTCAATATTACTACTTCCTTTCATAGTTGCGTAGATTTCATTATATTAGTTGACCTTTATTCATTTCTTCCACGATAAATAGATGTAAAGCAATTATATTATATATATATATTTTTTGCAATTTTATTTAAGTATTCTGCATTGTGGATGGATATTTTGAATTTCCTTTTTTTTATTTCGAAGTGTTTTTTTTAAATCTGGCAAAAGATTGTACATGTTAAACAATTGATTCAATTTGTTAAAATAATATTTTTTAAAACAAATTTTATTTAAGTCAAGAACTGAAATTGAAAATAACTGAACTGCAAAATATCTGAATTGTAAAATAAATTATTTCTTATTTTTAACTTCTATTCAACTAACCAAGTTCAAAATTATTCATTCGAAATTTTTTTTTATTTTAATTAAAATTTTGTCAATAATTGCTTTATTGATTTAATACAATGTTTTCCCTTCCTAATGCCTTTTTATTAAACATTTTAAATAACATAATACTTTTGTCTATATTATTTAAAATATTTGATTTTATATCTATTTTGTGTAATAGGAGAGGGATTTTACTAATAATTTATGTATTCATAGCAATAGCCTCTAAACCATTTTTATTACTAGCAATTAAGTAACATACATATTCAAATCTAACAATGACTATATAATAAGTGCTTACTATATGTAAAAAATATCATTCAAAATCTGCTGAATTGAATGCTTTTAGGGACAAGTATTTTAAATAGATATATGATTTAATATTGCAAATGACTTGTTAATGTTCTTTTGAAATATATAGATTTGAAACAAATAAATCTCTGAGTTGTCAACACATATTTAACTTTGTTTCATAGAAACCAAAGCAGAAACATTACTTTTAAAAGGAGTACAGATCTTTTAAGACCTCTAAAATTGTTGATTCCTTTCCTACATATATTCAAAACTTCAATGAGAAACTTTGAATGTGGTGTACATTCAGTGCTATTTCTGACAAGTAGTTTTTATGGCTGTGACGGTCTTCGTATGCCCTCCTAGGGGGGACGGGTCGAGTTACTCCTCGATTATGCTGTGACGAGTAATTATTAATAATTTTTTAATTTTGATGATAATTAATGCTTGTGCTCTTAAAAAAAGTTTTTCTTGCCTTTAATTTTGCAGATCAATTAATTTTTAATTAATCAGCAGTACTTAAATTTTTCTACAAGAAATATTCACATTTTCTTTGAGAGTTGTTATCCTTAGGTTGGAATTTACTTCAGATTTGAGTTGTCTGCTTGCGAATGCTGCTTTATCTCAATTTATTCGAATGCTATCAGAATAAAAGAGACACTGTGATGATGAACAAATATTTATAATCAACAAAAAAGTCCACAGTTCATTAACCCATGATAGTCTTTTAAATTTGATAGAAGTCATGCTGAGCTTTGGACATGATTTTTAATGAATTGAAATATTACATAGTATTTCTGGCAATCAAACAAAAATGAAGAAATAAGCAGAATAAGAATAAAGACAAGATGAAGCTATTGATCCACTATATCACAACTCTATGAAATTGGAAAAATATTTAGAAATTTTGAATATCATTTATTATAAACAAGAAACAAAAAAGAAAATGTATGATAGAATTAAATTATTTCTACTCTGTGACAATATATCATGCTATCTCCTATATTGCTTGTGCTTTGTACATTATCTTTTCTACAAAATACAGTGCTTTTGTTCATTTTTCCATAATTTTTTTTAAAAAATTTTATTGGAATTTTTGTAATCAATTTCTTTCACTTTACATGAAAAATTTTTCTCTTGATTTTTTAAAATTATTATGTTTCATTGTTTAAAGGTTGCTACTTTAATGACATTTTTTTTTTCCTGGTACATTAAGATTAAATGCATTTAGTATGATAAACGCAATGAAATTACCTTCATTTCTTATATTAGTAATTATTT
Organism: Caerostris darwini; assembly: GCA_021605075.1. Lineage (NCBI taxonomy): Eukaryota > Metazoa > Arthropoda > Arachnida > Araneae > Araneidae > Caerostris > Caerostris darwini. The sequence continues at coordinate 146,018 of BPLQ01009992.1, forward strand.
AATAAAGAAAATATACAATATATAAAAAGAGATTCATCTCAAAAGCAACATTATATTTATGATTCACAAAACTACTATTTGTAAATTAGTATCACTATCACTTGTTATACTATCAATACATCAAGATTAAATACATTTCATATGCTGAATTATCTTCGTTTCTCATGTTAGTAATTATTTAATAAAGAAAAACATATACAATATATAAGAAGAGATACACCTCAAAAGCAAAATAATAAAAATTAGATTTATGATTCACAAAGCTACTATTTGTAAATTTAAAAAAATCGTATCCGGAATCGACAGAAGAATTTACTATTATGGGATTTAATTTTACTAAGAATATGCATATATTATTACGATAAGTATAATGATCGTTTCATTTTACTTGCAAAAGAATCTGGAGTGTCTATGAATTTAAATGTTTGGTATAGTTTGCTTCAGTAGAAAATTTCTTCAATTTTCTGCATGAGTGAGGTTCTACAGCTATAAAGTGGTATACAATTGCGCAATTTTGTAAGGATTAGTTTTCATCGTCATGCATTTTAACGATAAATAAAACGTTTCTTATATTCAGTAAAGAACTTTAAATTGCCCATTTATTAAAAAAAAAAAAAAAAAAATTCAAATTCGGATAATCAGAAGTGCTTTGAAAAAGAAAGATTTGTCAGGGAAAGATAATGTGTTTATTATAAATTTAGATTCCATTTAAAGTTTATTATATATGTTTTATATGCCTGTTCTATGATAATTATCTTCTTGGAAATAAATTTGATGAAATGAAATTCCCCTCTGTTTTAATAAGATGCGATTAAAAAAAAAAAAAGTTATATTTTGACTTGCGACATGTTTCGCAATTAGTGGTCATCATCATAAGATCTACGGAGCATTATAAAAAGAAAAATAATTTTGCAATGGGTGATCTCTTGATATTTGTGGTTTGTTCATGTTTTAACATATTCAATAAATGTTCCATATTTAATTTTAACAATGATTTATGGCAGATTATCCTACAACAGATCACAGTTCCTGTAAAAGCTGTGGTGGCTTGATGGCCAATTGAATAGCGCTCTGGCTTTTGGTACCACCGGCTTTATATTCGAATCCTGGTTGTGGCATGGATGTTTTTTAATGGTTCGGAATCCACGTTAAACTGTAGGTCCCGGTCTAATTAGTCTAAAGTGTGCAAAAAATGGCCGTAGAGCCACAAACCAAATCTAAAAGCTGAGGATTTTTTTTTTTTTCTCTTCGTAAATATGCAAATAATTTTTTAATTTTGATAAATTGTTAATTTTTAATGGCTAATTGTATATTTGATTTTGTCTATGGTGAGAAATGCTTTTTTTATAACTTTGTTCCACTAAAATATCGCGAAACTTTGATTTAGATAACTTTAGACTATTAGTGAGGAAGTTTATTTTTTATACAAAATGTCGCTTATTCATAGCATTCTTTCGTACCTATTTTTTTTTTTTTTATACCTATGGCCAAAGTTTGTTCTTTGTTTAAATCTTTGTTTCATTTAACTTACTTTTATGCATTAAGTAAATATATATATGTAATAATTAAATAATATAATTATAAATAATATATTAATAATAATATAAATAATGTATTAATAAATAAAAAATCATAATATATATACACTCAAGAGCCAAAACATTATGACCACCTGTCAATAACGAGTTGGCCCACCTTTGGCGCGCAACACAGCTTCAACCCGCCTTGGCATGGATTAATACCACCACTTAATACCAGTTAAATATCACTTCCACCTGATCACGTGCCTTCCACGTCATCCAGGCGAGTGGTCATAATGTTTTGGCTCTTGAGTGTATATAGGTGTATAAAGGCCGTTTTTATTTGCTTTTCAATTTTTGTTTCATTAACTGCTTATATAAAGTAGATTAATTTGCAAATTTCGCAAAATGATTTTTCCATTGGATTAGTAGTATAGTATAAAAGACATAAACGCAATCATGAAAAGTGGAGCGATGAAAAGCGATTAAATTAAGAGCGATGAAAAGCTGAGATTAATTTTAATAATTTTTGTATGGAAGAGCCGGGAAAGACTTTTTAAACATGTCTATTACACTATTCACCTATTTTTGTAATAATTGCTTTCTGATGTTAGTTTTGTTACATTCTTTTTTTTTTAATGGGAGAAAGAAGTGATACTATATATTAATATATATTTGCATTTTTGGATAAAATTTTTTTTAACCTTATTAACTAAGTATGCATAAAATGCCTGTTTACAGATTAAATAGTTCTTCAATTATTTCTTATATTTTAAAAAAATATCTATATGTTCTACGAGTTTAAAATAATTACTATTACAAGAAATGTTTGAAAGTTTAAAACCGTAACATAGTATGAAACTATTAAATGCTTTCTTTAGTGCAAAATTTATTCTCGTGGTAAAAGACCGCTTGGCACAAAATAAATTAAACTCAAATGCTTTTTTTTGTGTGTGTGTGTGTGTGCCTTAAGGAATGCATTGTCGTTTTCTTTTCTTCAAAGTCAGAAATATCCATTAAAAGTGGTGTCGGTTCCAGAAAACTGTCTTTTAACTTGTTTTTTTTATTGTGGAGTTTTCGCGCATTAGCATCTTTCCTTATTCAGTATCTGTGTCAATGACTAAAGTTGCTTGATACCTCTAAGTAAGAAAAGTTCTTTCATTTCAAGAATTTTTTAGAGCTCACATTTCCCTTTTTTATTTATTTATTTTTTATTTTTAAGTGGTTAAAAAAAAAAATTTAACATGCTGAACAATATGAATGGCCAAGATAAACAGTGTAAAGAATCAGTTGGTATTTCTATATTCAGAAAATGAAATGTTTTGCAACGAAAATAATTGTAAAAGGAAACATAAACATATATATGTATATTTCATATTGTTAGAATAATTAGCTTCAGTTATGTTTCAGTTTTCAGTACGTTTAAATATCTGTTTTGATAACTTTAACAATTTGTATTGGTGAGTTTACCAATTTGTTCAAATTTGATATATATTCAGTTTCTGTTGTTCTAATGCAGCTGGAAATACAGAGACATTAATCTTTATGCCATAAGCAAGGGTTGCACTGCTGTTACTCATTTAGCTCTACTCAGGAAGCACGTGTAGCTTGAAGATATGCTACGGACGCGAGTAACACTACCCCACATTGCACTACGATCCTATTAGACCATCATCATCAGTGGCGCAACAACCCCATGGTGGGCCGAGACCGTCTGCCTACTGGCAGTTTTCGAAACATGAGATTTTTCTTTTTACGAGGTAGGGTTGTCAGTCCTACGCCCAAGGGTCTTACGATCGTATTAGACTGGGACCTACGGTTTAAAGTGGATTCCGAACCACTTCAAACATCCATGGCGCCTCCAGGACTCAAACCTGAGACCTGTGGTACTGAGCGCCAGAGCCCTAGCCACTTGGCCATCAGGCCCCTATATTCAGTTTCTAAATTATAATATTCACAGCAGGGGAGGTAAAGTTACTCGCGTCAGTGACAGCCTTAAGTCATACATGCCTCTTTCGTGTGTTAAATGTATAACGTAGTGGCTATGGCTACTTGCCCTGGAAAAAATGATTGTGCTTCATCAGAATTTTAAATTGAATATACTACAGTGGAATGCCAGCGGGCCTGTCTGGTGCCAAATTTCAAGAAAAAAATATAAAAAATTGTGTGGAGAGAGGTGTTGATGTTCTAGTAATCCTAGAGGTATATATATATATCTCACAGGTATAGTGATATACACTCAAGAACCTGTCAATAACGAGTTGGCCCACCTTTGGCGCGCAACACAGCTTCAACCCGTCTTGGCATGGATTAATACCACTTCCACCTGATCACGTGCCTTCCACGTCATCCAGGCGAGTTCATTGCAAAATATAGGGGTGGTCATAATGTTTTGGCTCTTGAGTGCATATATAGAAGGTAGAGGTATATATATATATATATCACAGAAAAAAAATATAGACAATAGAATGATGATTTGTGTACTTACCGGAGGTCCAGAGAAAGCATGTCCTATCACACGGAACCTTTATTATGGCGCTTTTAGCTTATTAAATTTTTATCCTTAGAACATTTAACATCGGTGCAGCCCTTATGGCGAAGATCACGGTCTATTTGCCAGCTGCATTAGAAGGGGAAAAAAAAGACATTTAAGTTGTTTTAACCATTTTTTAATGCCCTTTGGTCGTTTCTGTTAAGAATGCCTGGTTTTTTCAATTTGTAATTTTAATTTGTTTATATGTTCTTTGTGTTTCTATGGTGAGTGGCCAAATTTGTGCGGATTGAATTCCAATAAAGCCATAAGTAACAACAATAAATTTTCAGCAGTTCAATTAAATATTAATATATCAACACAGTTTTTAAATAATCTCACAGTAGAGTGCAAGAATTCACAGCTGAAACTAAAAATAATAATGCTCGAAATTTATTCATCAGAATTGTAACAGTTTCACAATTATTGAAGACCTACTACGCTACTTAATAGAAAAGTTATCCATGGAGAATCTAACATGATAATGAACATAACACGGGTTATTTTCCCATATTTGTGTATCAAATTGAAGTAAATACAGAAAAATCCACTCAAGCTGTCCGATTTTCTATGCGAGATTATTATAACCTTTATTGAGTCTATTCGATTTTCAAAGTAGCTACTATAACGAATCAAACCCTCGTGTTCTTTCATATTAACTAGTGTTCGCTTCTATGAGTAGTGTTTATCTTCTTCATTGGCGCAACAGCCCATCGTGGCCCAAAGCCATCTGCCTACTGGTAGATTTCGAAAAGCAGATGTTTTCTTTTTACGGGATAGAGTTGTCAGCCCAACGCTCTACAGTTTTATTACACTGGGACCTACGGTTAAAAGTGGATTCCCAAACCACTAAAAACATCCATGGCACCGCCGGGACTCAAACCCGAAACCTGTGGTATCGAGCCTGAGAGTGCGCTGAGTAGTGTTCATACAGGGATAGGAAGTGGTGCGAATCGAAACGTATTCCATGTTAAAATGAATTAAAACATTTTTTTTTGCTTGAGCATTTAAAAATTGAAATATCGAATAAGTATGGTATTAGTTTTATTATTACCTATTGTTAACATGGCGTAAATATTTTTAATTATTTTTTCTATCTTTTAATGAATTGAAAATTAAAAAAATAATTGCATTTAATGAATATAAAAATATAGATTTGTTTTAACTCGTACAAAAAATGTCAATATGTGTATATTTAAAGAAAGTATCACGACTACTAATTGTATACTTAACTTCATCATAAAAATTTTAGGTCTGAATTTCAGTGCGAAAAAGAGTTTTTAATATTTCAACTAACTATTGCTTTATATTATTTTGTTATGAAAGGATTCAATGGAAATTTTATTTAAGCTCCAATATGTAAAATAATTTAAATGTAACACGAAAATATAAATATTTTTTCCAATGCGAGCGTTTCATAATTTCTGTACCTGAGAGATAAACTGTCGTACTATTTAAAGGTAAAGTGTCATATCTGCAGCGTGAATTTACTACAGATTACACTTACCTTACTACAGACTTTACATTTTACTAAAGCGTTTAGTATTTACTATTTAAGCATTTACTACAAATCTACACTTACCTTACTACAGACTTGACATTTACCTTTAAGTAGTATATTTATTAGCACAGATACAACAGTAAACAGAAAAATCAAAATTTGTAAACTTACGAAAGTTTATCTCTGGGATACAGATTTTAATTTCTTAAATATTATTTTAATATCGTGTGCATATATTTAAAGAAAATCTTAATTGTTACCAAGATTAGCTATGTTATATAGTGTGTGTTCCTTTAAACCGCATTCACATCAAGGCGGAGCTTAAAGTGTTGACCAATCTCAAGCCTTAGCACTCCACATCTGAAATTTGATTGTTCAACGCCGTGGTGTGAATACAGCTTAACTATCAATAATAACTTAAAATTGATTCAAATTCCTATTCATTTTCTCGTCAATTTAAAAGTTCTGAATTATTGTATATTTAATCTGACAACATCAAACATTGTGTAAAAAGCTATGAAAAATTGGGTACTTACGTATTAACGCTACATTGGCTACAGTTGCAATAAAGAGCAATCTTGTTGTTCGCACGCGCACGCAGTTATCTTTTAAACGCCAACCGCAGCTACAGATTTGGCGGTTTTAAATGGTATTCTGCTTCCCTCAAACCAGTTGTCTTTTCTAAGTCCCACATGATATGCACACTGACTGAAATTGCATTTCCAAAACCTACGTTTACCAAAATAAAGTTTCATGTCATGGGAATTGGGACATTTTCGTTTTTTTGGTAAAATATTTCGCTCCTGAAAAAATAAAATTGCATCTTGTTCTGTTTCTGGCAAATCCCAAATACGCATTTTCGTAGCACTAAAAAATGGCGTCAAAAATCAGCAAATCTGTAGCTGTGAGATTGGCGCCACTTAAAAACCGCCAAATCTGTAGCCAAGGTAACGTTAATACGTAAGTACCAAAAATTGTTATTCTTATTCAAAATTTCACTATAGAAAAGGAACTAAGAGTTTGGTTTGTCGCTCTACGATCATTTTGTGCATACTTTGGGCTAATCAAACCGAGACGTACATTTTAATGTGGATTTAGAACCATTAACAAACATCCATGGCACCGCCAGGATTCGAATTTGAAGCCTGTGATACCAAAGGCCAGAGCGCTAGCCAATTGGCCATCAAGCCGCAATGAACTAAGGAGGGGGATGGGATAATATTTTGATATTATTATGGGAACAGATTTTATCGGATATGATTTAATAGAAAGTTTTTGCATAACGTTTTTTTATCGTCCGGTATTTTTTTCTCCCTAAAGCGCATGCTCATAGGAAACATTATTACAGATATGCATGCGCAATTTCCTATGAGCATGCGTTCTAGGAAGAAAAAAATACCGGACGATAAAAAAACGTTATGCAAAAACTCTCTAATAATTCCAATTATTACATAAAAATCATTTTAAACATTTATTTTACTCTTAAATGCAATAGCAACATCACAAGATTTCGATCACCATGCTGGAATTTCTCAGTCCATTACTCGGATATCTATTGAGCTGTGATTACTCTACCACAGTTGTTTTTATATCCCCTCCATTAACTCTTACGTTTTACGCTTGTGTGAATAGTTATTTCATGCATGTTTGGAGATGTCAACTTTTTCGTTCCTAACTGGTATCTTGCTCATCGGATTCTGAAATTAGATGTTAGAGTAAAATCCTCTGAAGCGTATTTCCCGCGCTATTTGTTCTGTGTTCGCAGTGATGCCATCTTTTGTTGAGCGTCTGGAATTTCCCGTTTCGTAGAATGTGCTTATGAATAATGAATTTTTCTTGTCATGCTAAATGAAGGATAGTCAGAATTTGTGGACATTTTCAAGAAATATTTAGTTATATTATCTTATTTTAATTATTTGAAGAAAAAATTTAGTTTTATTTGAAATCTAAAGCATTTTATACTACTATATTCTCTCGAGCATGACGGGAAAAAGAAAAAAAAAGAAGAAAAAAAAATCGTTCAACCAGCAAATTCCGGATTTAGTTGTTTATCACCATTTTATCGCATCGTCTTCACAACAATGCGTTTAAATTTTTGTAATTTTATTGAATCTCTATTTCAAGTTGTTTTTCTTTTCCTTGGAAATAAAACAATCTTTTTTCATCCATTAATGTAAATTAAACAATATATATATATATATGTTTAATTTATTAAAAGGTTATTAATTGAAACAAAAAATAAATAAATAACTGAAATCTACTCGGTAAATTTCAACTTATCATGTGTGAACTTTCGAGAACGGATGAATAAACTCAGGAATATGCTAATGTTTAATAATTCACAAGATATACGAGATGAAGCAATTGATTGGAATACTATAAAAATGGCCAAATTCAATATCCACATGAATATAGCAATGTTGAATGGATCAAGAATATCATGAAGAATGAATTGTTCAAGAATCTCTAAAAGAACATACAAAAGTAAGATGCGTGAATTAAGTATTCCAAATTCTACAAGAAACGCTATCACATTCAATAACCAAAAGAATATATCAAAGTTTGAATATTCTAGGCAAAAATGAAGAATGAAGTATTCCAAATTTTACAAGAATCATTATAACATTCAAAAGCCAAAAGAATATTTCAAAGTTTGAAAATTGTAGTCATAAATGAAGAATGAAGTATTCCAAATACAAAAGAAGCACTATACGGCTCAATAGGCACCGGAAATGCGAAACTTCAAAAAGAAGGAATTGACTAACGCACTACGAGTCCTTATAGCCATTGGATATACAAATGTTTAAAATCTCAACCTAAAACATGAAAAGTGATTCAAAACCTTTAAGCAAAAACAAATTCTCCAGAAAATTCCTGAACATTTACGTTATTCATGAAGCATTTCAAGAGTTTAGGGGCCCAAACTACCATTTTCTGCCAAAATTTGCAATCCAGTTTTATTTGCTTGACCCTCATAAAACTAAATAACTAATAACTAAAAGAAATAAAATGAATGAAATAACTAAAACTAAATAAAATGAATGAAATAACTAAAA
>BPLQ01009992.1:156490-294889 GCA_021605075.1 Caerostris darwini
AGACTATTTCTTAAAATAAAACCTTCTCATTTTCCTATATATATATAGTTTTTTTAATTATCCAATTTCAACAACAAAATCTATTCGTATGTAACAAAATATAACCAACGAACACCATGAATTTAGACTGCAATAGCTGGACAGGCAGGTCTTGTATCCAGCTCAATACTGAATTAAATTTTTTAATAAATAAAATTAAGTATAAATGTAAACAAACAAAAATTAAATTTTCATTACTTTCAGACCTAAGCAATTAACATTTTTTAAAATAAAATAATTTTAAACATTTTTTCTCTTCTTCTAGATTGTATTTTGGATAACTATTCGTGGAAACCTTACCTAAACTTTCATTAAATATACATTTCGCACTAAAGAGCATGGTGTGTTTTCATTTTCTCCTGTGTGTTTCTGTACAGAATGTTTGTGTGATTACAGTGCTATTGATGCGGAAATTAAATTATGTTTTCGATAACATTTTGAAATAACATTCCATGAAAATTGGTATACACATTTGTAATTGTCAATTTACAAGGAAGAATTTGCCCCTTGGCATTCTGTAAAGGCTACGATCCCCTCCCCCACACACTAATATTGATTATGTTTATGTTATATAGAATAAAATCCAATTAATCATTTTAATTTAAAAATTTATTATTTGTTAATCCTTCTGGATCTGCGAGGATTAATAAAAAAAGTTAATTTTTGTTCTATTGTTCTGAAAATATTCTGTATTAATAATATTTACTAATGAATTGTCTTGAAGAATGGAACGTTGTTTCTGAAATTCTTATGTTGCCTTTGTCTACATGTTAAAAATATTTAACAACTACATAAGAATTATTCTGGGAAACATCCAAACCTTTTTTTTTTCTTTCTTTCTTTTTTTTTTTTAACAGAAAAGAAAACGGAATTCTTTGTTTCCATGAATCATTGCCGTAGTTTTTTAAATCTTCTGTTTTTTAAGTTTAAATGATGCACAACCTTCCAAATATTTTGGTTTTCTTAGTCTGTCATTGATCGAAAAGTATTTTTTATGCTAGAATTTGTTTATATATAAAGTCAGCAAATGTCTCTGTAGTGTATAAACAGGAAGTAATGGAACGTTGTTTCTGAAATTCTTATGTTGACTTTGTCTACATATTAAAAACATTTAACAACTACATAAGAATTATTCTGGGAAACAACCAAATTTTTTTTTTAAAAGAAAACAGAATGAAAACTTTGTTTCCATGAATTAATGCCATGAGTTTTTAAAATTATTTCTTTTCAAATTTAAATGATGTGACAACCTTCCAAATATTTTGGTTTTCTTAGTCTCTCATTGATCGAAAAGTATTTTTTATGCCAGAATTTGTTTTTTATTTATATATAAAAGAAGAAAAAAGCAAGCAAATGTCTCTTTGGTGTTTAAACAGGTAGCAGGATTTATTTGGTACTTACGTATTAACGGTACCTTGGCGACAGTTGCGCTTATAAAGAGCACACGTGCCAACCGCAGATACAGATTTGGCGCCAATCTACACTTAAATTTTTTGTTCCAAATAATAAAATATATATGAAACACTTCATTTAAAATCAAAACGCTTTCAAAATATTTTTATTCCAAATAATAAAGATTGGCGACACTTAAAAATCGCCAAGTCTGTCGCCAAGGTACCGTTAATACGTAAGTAGCATTTATTTTTTTACCCATAGGTTATTTTGTACCGAACTTGAAGAATGTCACTTTTATTGAAGAAACCTTATTCAGTATCCCCTTTTTAATTTCATGCTTTTATAAACATCTTTTAAATGTTCGCCTTATCTCAAATTATTTCAACAAATCCAATCCAAAAATCGATTAACATTAGTTCATTATTTTTGGTATGCCGAATTGATAAACTAGATAGACTATCTCATGCATATTTCATAGTATTTGCTTAAAAAGAATTTAATCTTTCAATGTTATTGCTTTGCATCATTTTACTAATGATATGGAGAAGCCTTTCATGAACATGACAAGCGATGTTTAAAAACTTTTAATTTTCTATTTGAATAATCTTATTTTAACGCAGAGTTATATCCAAGGCCCGATAGTATATTCTCCTCGTTCTATAAACAAAATAAAAAACAAAAATCGACCTCGAAATCATTCATGTATTCTTAAACTTTCTTACACGTACTCTTCCTTTCGAATAAACAAAAACAATTAGGAGGCGTATGCAGATTTCCAAAATGACATCCTTTTTTTTTCTAAGTGGAATAGGATTATGTTCTTGCTAAGACTTCACTCTGTAATGTGGACGCCCAAAGATGGATACCTTTTTCAGTTTGTAAGTGTTCTGTTTCGTTTTTCTCGTTTATTCCACAATCTAAATACAAAAACTGGTTGTTATTTTTGATGTTGTAGTTTTGTATATATTTTTGAATTGCGTTCTAATATGCATACGAATAGCGTTGTATTTATGAAATCAAATTCTAAAACATCATTTACTTGTATGCTAAATGTGTATCTATCAATTTACCATAAAAATGAGTTTCGTGTTGGACAAAAACTGGTTATTTCAGATATTGCAGTTTTGTGTGTATTTTAGAATTGTGTTCTAATATGTATACGAATAGCGTTGTATTTATGAAATCAAATTCTAAAGCATCGTTTACTTGTATGCTAAATGTGTATCTTTCAACTTTGAATCAAATGAATTTTGTGCTTAAAAAAACAATTTGGAGGCATCGTTTTTCTCTTTTATTCCTCAATCTAAATAGAAAAACTGGTTGCTATTTTTGATGTTGTAGTTTTGTGTGTATTTTAGAATTGCGTTCTAATATGTATACGAATAGCGTTGTATTTATTAAATCAAATTCAAAAGCATCGTTTACTTGTATGCTAAATGTGTATTTATATTATCAGTTGATTTTAACGCCTGTTAAATAAACTTTTTCGACAGGGAAAAGTTGATTAGCGTTTTATCCAGAGTTGTGTTAAGTACAACGCTTAGGACTGCTTTAAATTTTTTTAACTCCATATTTAGAACTTAAATCATTCTTATTGAACGTTTCTATCACTTAATAGTTACTATTTATTTATTGTTAGAGATTTTATTATTTTTTAATTACTTTTGCATGATGAAATTATATTACAATGAATATTTTACAAATGAAATTAGTCTAATCGCTTAAAAATATGATAGATTGGGCTGATAGAATTTAATATATATATATAATATATTGCACATTGTTTCTTAATTCTAATTCATCAGTTTTATTTAAAAAATTTATCTACAAAACTGGTTGGAATAAAGTATTTAAACTATAACCGAGCATTGTTGAGTCTTCTTTGTTTGTAATATATTAAGTGATATTGGACAAAAAAAAAATTCTTCTATAAGAGTATTATTTTTAACCGAGAGTATATTTTACAGACGAATCAACAGATTGATTTTTGATGCGTAAATTTATGATTGCCATCTTCTCAGAAATGCATTTAAGAAAAAGTTACTAATATTTAAGTATGAAAAAAAAATCATATATTCAAAACCATATTTGTTTTATCTACCTTTTTATAATCTTTTTGGTGACTATAAATAAATCTTTTATTTTATTTAATTAATCAACATATTCATTGCGATTTTAAAATTTCGAACAATCTTTTAATATAAAATTTTAAGAAAAGAAACTAAATCTAAATACGGTTGTTTGATTATTTTAGTCCAGAACATTCAATAATAAAATTTAAGGAAATTTTTCTTCAGATAAAAAATTGAGTGTACTTGTTAGATATAGAAACTACAACACAAAAATGTAACATTTATCTTGGTAAGCCTCTCGATGAATATATTTTATGTTAAAATTCAAATTAACGCTGTTGGTTTGTATAGTATTAATGTATATAACTTAATCACAATTAAGGAGTGTTAAAATTACCTTTAAGGTTAATAGTTCTTCTTATTTCTATTACGATAAACAAGTGGATATGGTCCTTGCTAGATAATGCTTTAAAATAGTTTGTCACTCTACGGTCATTTTTTTGCACACTTTAAGCTAATTAGACCGGGAACTGCAATTTAACGTGGATTCCGAACCACTCACAAACATCCATGCCACCGCCTAGATTCGAACCTGAAGTCTATGGTGCTAAAGGCCAGAGCGCTAGCCAATTGGCCATCTGCCGCTAATGCTTTAAAATGAGCAAAACTGTTAAGCTCATAGTTGTGACTAAACATCTTTAAGCATGGATGTGTATATATATATTTATTTATTTATTTATTTATTTATTTATAAATTGTTTTTTTTGTTTTTTTTTTAAATTTGATTGCCAGTGTCATTATTTTATACACAAATTAAAAAAAAAAAAATACAATAGTGATTGCTTACAAAATATATTAACCAAAAATAATAACCGTTGCTGGATTGACTGCATGGGTATTTCTCTCACTGAATGGTGATTCCCTTTAAAAACATTATCAAAGAGGCAATTTTCTCTTTTCCTTTTTCTGGGTGTATTTGTAAGAGTGTATTTCCCTTTCCCCGGGCAATACTGAATATGCTACAAATCTGCTGCAATCTGTGCTATTTGTGAAAAATGTCAAGTCATATGTTAGGCATGAATGTAAAAGATAAGATTATTATTAACATATTTTTCAATTGATTTAAAAGTTTAGTTTTTTTTTCTTATTAACATGCAAACTGGGAAAAATATGATGGTAAAATATGCTCACAAAACCAAGTTAAATTAAAATTTTTTTTTTGTTTTTTTGTTAGTACGGTGTATAATTAACGTATTTATATAAGGCAAAAACAATATTTACAACAAAGGATAAACAATGTCAATTAAATTAATTATACGGTGTATAATTAATAATATACAATAAAATAAATTATTATCAATTATTATATAATTATTCAATTATACGGTGTATAATTGATTATTCACATATTTAGGGAAACAATCGTCCAAATAAAGAGAAAAAATCCCCATTATCTGTTATTTATAGTATCTTCAATTTCTTGTCTTTTTTCTTCAGATAATTAATATTTTAACGCTTAATTTATACATAATAATTGATACAGATTAATTTATACAGATGTATTTCCCCCATTTGATGTAAAAATTCTTTTTACAATATATTTCTTAGACTGGAATTGTTTATTTTCTGGCTCTGTAGAAGGTATTAACAATTTTATTATGATACATAAAATCAAATTTCTAGATACTACGAAGAGATGAATTAAGTTTTTAAATCTGTATTTTGTCTAAAAACTGTGATTATTTAAAACAGAAAACTTTCAAAAATTCTTTGTCAGATTGCTCGAATATTTAAATGATTTTCTTTTATTCCATTTTAAATAAAATTTCAATTAATTAATATGATCAATCTTCACCTAATATCTTCACCTAATATAATTAATCAATATGAATTATCAATCTTCACCTAAAAATTTTGTTGAAACAAATATAACCAATATTGGCAAAATTTAGCCTACAATTTCGAATGATTCATGTTTTAATTGAGACAATCATAATTTTTGTTTTATTTGTATGCGTATGTATCTCAACCTATATTTCTTTATCAATGTCCTTTAAAAAAAAGCAATAATCTTTTCTTAGTTTTGTAAAATTTATGTTTGGATTATTTAAAAAGATACTCACGAATCTTCCAGTATCGGTCCCGTATATATTTCATTTCGATCATCTTTCTTTGAAACGCTTACTTTAACATGCTGTCAATCAATTCCACGGTTTAGCGTCAATTATTGGGAGCTGACAAGTTCTGGAAAACAGTTTACAAAAATGGCCGTTTGTGAAGATATTTCCTTCGCTTTTCTTCACGATTATGTCACGTTTGCGTTGCACTTTTTAGAAGACCGCTCGTAATGTGGGGTGGGATGATCTAATTTTGGCTACCATCCCGACTTGACGCATCTAGCAGCTTTGAGTGTTGTTCGCTATCATGAGTCTGAATACACTGTGACGTACTTTGCTCCACAAAATTCTTTAGTTCATACTTCTTTTAGTGTTTGATTGGATGATGCTTAAGTTTTAGAAATAGAACATCTATAAGAACAGAGAGAACATCTTCCTTTAACCGTGTCATTCTTTGGCATAGTTTCTTCTTTCTATTGAATTGATAACAATGTGTTGCTTTCGATTTCATGCCGCCAAAACGCTTTTTCCGGTGTGTGATTTAACTGTGCCAATGCTTTCAGTATAGAGCATTATAAATATTTGTATCGCCAAAAAGCAAATGATAATTTCATATTCGAAACATAATTGGCGTTGAAGATTGATGACAAAAATATAACCAAGCAAAATTGTTGCTTCAGTTTATGTCCTTAATATATCGATAGCATGCGAGAAATATTTTATATAAAATATTGAAATTATACCAAGTCTTGAGTAAAAAATGGACCAAGCGAATTACAGTAGAAAATTATGTTGATTTTCGATGAACTTGATGTGTGTTAAACTTATGAAAGTGATTTGGGTATGCTATCAAGTCTATGTCAAAACATGAATTGTTTTTGTTGCAGCCTTCACAAGAAAAAGCCCAAGATCAAGGACCAACCAATTGATAGTCCTAATGCACAGATCATGTCAGCTGGTGTCTACCATAACGGCACAGGATGCGATACCGGTAATTAAAATTTGTATTATGTGTTTAAAATTAAATTATTATATTTTAATCTGTTAAATATTTTTTTATCATTATATTTATATAAAAATTATATTCTAAATAAAAGTTAATAGAATATAAATGAATTTAAGACAAGGAATATATTAGAAAGTATAGTAAATTAAGTATGTATATATTACTAAACATATAAAACAACCATAAAAGTGACTTTTATAATTCTGAGCATATTTTAGGGAACAAATTTTTCATGTTTATTGACATTTATTTTAATGTTATAAAATTGTTTTAAACTTAAAGGAAATAATAATTTTTAAAGAAGTTTATTAAAAAAAAACTGCCTGAAAGATATGAAAGAACTGTATACATGTGATTCACAGTATACTTTTTAATTTCATTATATCTACCGTTTTACTTCAATATTATATAAGTTAAATTATTCATACATTGAAAGCTATATTTAATTATATAATCTATGTTTGTATGAATTAAAAAATTATTGAAAATAATACAAAATTTATGAGGATATTGTTTACCATTAACACGTTATAAACACGAAAAGAGACATATATGTCTAACTAAAACTACCAATCTAACTAAAACTACTTTTGAATGCTTACTGCTTTTGAAATAAAATTATACTTATGAGCCATGTTTTAATTTATCTCATGTCATCCATTAATATTAGTTTTATTAAAAATATATTTGTATTAAATTAAAAATAATTTTCAAAATTTTTGTTTTTAAGCTCTCCAAAACTTATTAGATTCCCTGGATCAAGTATGTGAAAAAGTTGATACTCCAGTTGAAGACCATTTGTTTTTAACTCAGCTCCTTCAAAACAAGAATTTACAGTCTCTTATCACAGTAAGGTTTTTACTTGATTATTATTTTAAATTTTTATGATGTCATATTTCATTTTTTTTTCAAAGTAATTAACCTGCACACATAGTAATTTAAAATGTTATTAAAGTAAATTTTGATAAATACAATATGCATTTTTGCCATTTAAAATTTTAAATTGATTCATTAAACAAGTAATTCATTTTAAAAGATATATCATTATGATCTATTTGTTATGGGTTTTTTTTAATATGAAATTAGAAATTGAATTAATAGTTATTCATTAATATATATATATATATATATTTCAATATAATTTCAAGAATATGCTTATATATTTTTTTTTTCTTCTTGTTATAGGTTCATAATAAAATCAACAGCCAATGTGTTCAACCAACTTATCAAGATGTAAATAGATTAGCTAGAGATGTAAGAACATTTCTTATATTTAGTATTTACATGATTTTAAAATAATATATCTTTATTCCCTATACACATAAAATCATATTATGAATAAAATTCTTAAGGATAGTTCTTTTATCTTAGGTTAATATCAATAAAGTTAAAATTATTAGTTTTTCAATGGTTTTTTTTATTTATATATTTATTTGTACAAATAAAGTAGCAAATTGATTTTATTAATATTTTTAATTGTATTATCAAATTTTCTTTATAAAAACATTAACAAGTTTGCATGCTTATTTTCTCATTTGAAAATTTTTATTTTTTTAGGTTAAAGATTTGTTGTCATCTAACAACTGTAAAGAATCTGCTGAATTAAAAGAAATATTAGAGAGACCTCATGTAAAGGTATTTTAATTTGTAAAAATTTAAATATTTTATTTTTTGTATATTATATTCTTATAAATAGTTCAGTGATAAATTTTAAGGAGTGAATAAGTTGTTTTTTTAATATTTATATAACATATACATATTTTTTGAGTATATACTTTTCTCTTTGATTTTTTAAAAATAACTAATACGAATTTTTCCTCTAAAATTTTTTCCTTTTTTTTATTTAATCATAATTTTTAAAAGGTAAATTGAATTTAAGAAATAATAGTAATATAAATGCATATGAGTTGTATTTTTTTATACATTGTGCATTAAATTGTACTATGTTGTTTATTAATATATTTAAAAGTGATGTTCATTTTGTTTGATATATTTACTACTAAATACTTATGCATTATAATAACTGCATTGCAGGCTTTGTTTCAAGCTCATGATCAGATAGCCAGGAAAGACTTTCTTCCAGCTTTACCAGATGTGCCTTTTGAAGTAGAGGAAGATGATGAGAGTGTTAAAGTTGTTCAGCTTATAAAAAATACTGAACCCTTGGTAAACGCAATTCATATACTTTACTGTGTGCTTATTAGTTGTTAGACAGGTGTGTCAGTAATTAAGAACTGAAAGTTAGTGAGATGCTATTTAATTTTTGCTTAAATAAGTTTAAAAACTAGGAGAATGCACTTAATGTACCTAAATTGACTTTATTCCAAAAGTTAGTTAACAAATTAAATTATATATTTCTATTGTAGGGTGCAACTATCAAAATAGATGAAGCATCTGATGCTGTTGTTGTATCCCGGATCGTTAGAGGAAGTGTAGCCGACCGCAGTGGTAAGATTTTATAAATCAGTTAACTATTTTTCCCCTGATCTTAACTAGTTCGCACCCGCCCCCTAATTAAACTGTTCTAAGTTTTTTCTATATTATTTTCTTTCCCTTTTTTTACAACAAACTAGTCATATTTTTTAAAAGATGAATTTAACAAAAAAATATTATTTAACAAAGCAGAAATATTATAAAAATGTTCAAATTTGAAAGTTAAATTAAACCAGATAATGTTATCCTTTTCATAGTATTTTATAATTGGCAATACATTTTACAAAAAATAATTGTATTTAAAACAGAATTCTTCAAATCTTTATTTGTTACATTAATATAAATCAAATTTAAAAGGTATATAATTTTCCCAGTATTGTTGCATTACACTGTTAAGAATTGACTCATGAACCTTTAATCAACAGACCACTTTATGTTGATCCCTATTGTTACAGCAGTTCAATGATATACTATATATATTTAGAGACTATATACTATTTTTATAATACTATATATTTTTAGAGATTACATCTGACCCTTCTTTCAAATTCAATAGAAATATTTTTGACTAACTTTTGGTGCATTTTAAACTGAATCTCCTAGTTTAGAAGCCCATCACACTGCATATAAAGTAGCCATATGTACAATATAAAATATAAGTTTTAATATTTTAGTTGTATAATTAAAAAACATTTATGATATTTAAAAAAAATTTATTTATTTATTTTGTGATTTTAATCTGCAAACTATTTAATTTTTAGGCCTTATAAATGTGGGTGATGAACTCAGAGAAGTAAATGGTGTCCGTGTTAAAGGAAAAAGTCCTCTAGATATTCTTGCAATTTTGGTATGTCCTTCCTATTAATACCTTTAAATCATTTATTTAAAATATATAAAAATTAAACTTTTGCCCAAAAGATATTTGCCAATTTTATCTTGTATTGGTTTTAAATATTAATCTATTTCTCAAAAAAATATTTTTGCTAAAAATAAAAGTGAATATAGTTATTATTGATTAAATTCATAATTAATTTGATTTTTTTTTTCTTCTTTTTCATGATTCTGGAATTATGAATAACAGGAGGTAAGAATAGTTTTTGTAATAATATTATCTTTTAAAAAAATCTGCACAATATATTTTATATCTAAATATATATTACATTGGGTTGGCAAGAAAATAATTTCAATTTTCTGTATATTTTTAAATCGTGAAAACCAGAATTATTCATGCCAACCGAATTCATTAGTCTCTTTTCTTAAATTGATTTTTCTTTTACAGCAATGTCGGGAAGGCACTATTACTTTTAAACTTGTGCCGGGGGTACCTCCAAAACATGCACCTTCTGATCAAGTTCGGGCAAATTTCTGCTATGATCCAATGAATGATACACTCAACCCAAAACCTGATTCTGGTCTTGCATATCGAAGAGGAGATGTTTTGCATATAGTCAGTCGTCAGGATCCTGATTGGTGGCAAGCCCACTTGGATAATGATTTAAGAATTGGTATTATACCTAGTCCTAGTCTTCTAAAAAAGTGAGTATAGATTTTCAGATAACTTTTTATTATAATCCTCTCATATTTAAAATGTACTCATTATAAATTTTATTTTAGGCGTATTCACAACTTTCAAAATGGAAATTTGTACAAGAATAACGAAACTAATTTAAATAATTATATTGGTAAGCACTTTTTATGTAAACAAAAATTATTTACTGTTATGTTATTTTTATTATCAATTTATGCTTAAACTGGGCTTATGATATAATTACTTCTCTCTAAATTTATTTCCTTTACAATTTTCTAATTTTGAAAAATTATTACTATTTTTTTAATATATATTTAATTAATTAGGTTAATTTAATATACAGATAATAATTAACTATTCTTATAAAATTGCATCATTTATGAAGGTAAAAATGTATTCGTTTATAAATTAGCCTAAAAATAAACTTCCTTTATAAACATCATTGGCAACTGCAGAGGCAATTCAATTATATGAAATGAATTCGAAATTTGTAGGTTTATTAAATTTGGATTTAATTTTAAATTAATGAATGTTTTAATGGAAAAAAACGACATACTTTTATCAGTTTTGATATTCACAGATATAACTAGAAATAGGGAATAAAATAATTAATTTATAAAATGCATTTATTTTAAACATTTTATCACTATTATTTAATCTATTTATTAGGTGTCTCTTTATCATCACCAAAGATATTCTTTTCTTTAAATATATATATATAGATATGTACATAATTTAAATATTTTTCTATAGCTAAAATAAAGTTACTATCTGTTTTTGATCAGAATAAATGTAGATTTTTTTAATGAAAACACTTCAGTCATGCCATATGCAACAAATTTTTCATGATTGTCTGTTATGTAATAATTTTTTTTTAGTTGTAGAATAAATTAAATATATTTTGATGTTTGTTGCTTATTTAAGGCTAATTTTATTTTTATGAACTAAATGGATATTAAAAAAAAAATATTCTCATTTTACTGTATTTCTAAAGCTATATTAGCAATATTCTGTATAAAATTGATAGTTTCATTTGTATAGTAAAGTTTGGTTGTTGATAATATCTATTTAAAATAATTATTTTTTTCAAGTTAAATTTAAATCTCATTTATTTAATTTTATTTTATCATTTGTATACTAATCTTAAATTTTTTTTAATGATTTAGATCCTGATGCCAAAGATATTTCAGTCTATGAAGAAGTTGCATTGTTACATCCTGTTCCTGGGAGATACAGACCAATTGTTCTTATAGGTAAACATGATATTTATGGGATTTCAGTTTCCTTATTAAATAAATTGAGCCATTTTGATAAATGTTATTTTATATTTATTTCTATTTAAAATATTTTGTTTTAAGAGTTCTGTACTATTATAAAATATGTTGAAGTATTAATTGTATGTTATATTAATATTTATTATATCAAGATAAATTTTTAATAATGGATATTGTTTCCATGCTTACCATAAATTACTTGATTATGTTAAATTTTATAAGGCAATGATAGCTAATATTTTATTATTATTAGGTGCCCCTGGTATTGGTCGAAATGAATTGAAACAAAAATTAATATCTTATGACCCAGTACATTATAAAACAACAATTCCACGTAAGTATTTCTAAAATTTAATTTTTATATTTGATGACAAAAGAATGTCAGTATTTTTATGAAAGTGATGTTTTTAACATATTTATACTTCTTTTGACTGTTATAAATCATATTTAGTTAAAACAGGACAATATATTGATTAATGTAATGTGTAACCATATTAACATAATGTAATTTGGTTCTGAACATGAAAAGACAGATTTGATTGTACCTCATAAATTGATTTGTGAATAATTACAAATCTCCATGCATAAATAGTACTAAATTTAACTGTATTATCACACTTGCATGAATTTTTATGTATATCTTTTGTTCTTTCTTGTTAGTTTAAATTTATTTTTGCCAAGTTTTCATTTTGTAGAAAAAATTTTATGCATCGACAATTTTAACTAGAATTTAAATATTGAATCCATAGGTAAACAAACAACAATTATTTAAAAAAAAAAAAAAGTATGTTTGGTTGATAGCAAAAAATACAATATAGACCAAAAGCAGAAAAACAAAATAATTTGTCATATGACAAAAATAATTTTTATGATCAATTGTGGAGTCGTCTTATCACATCTTATTTCTTCACAATATAACAAATTTATCTAATTTAAGA
The DNA here is from genome assembly GCA_021605075.1 of Caerostris darwini. Lineage (NCBI taxonomy): Eukaryota > Metazoa > Arthropoda > Arachnida > Araneae > Araneidae > Caerostris > Caerostris darwini. Next base: position 169,293 of record BPLQ01009992.1, read on the forward strand.
AATATCAATTTTTTTGGATTAGCATTAAATTGTAATGCACCTTCGTATTTGTTTTTAAGATTTCTTAAAAATTAATTGGTTCTGAATGCAATTTTTGATTCCATAAACCAAAAATATTTCATTAAAAAATTGTTTCCTTATTAGATTAGTGTCAAATGCTTCATATTTCTTAATACAACAGTAACTCAATGCTTGGAAGCCTTCCTTTAATGTGTTTGGAATACTATAATGCTTTACATTTATTAATTCTAAAATACTGGAAAGCATTTAATCTGATTAGATAAAATATTTTTCAACAAAAATAGTATTACTCAAATGAATTAGATTTCACAGATCTTTTACTAGAAAAGTTAGAAAAAGGCTGAGTTTGTAAAAATAATTTATTCAACATAGCAATTAATGATCCAAAGTAGTCATCTTGGCTTTCTGCATACAATGTCCACATTTCTTAAGTTGAAAGCAACTTTCTTTATATTTTAAGATTGCTGTATCACTTTTCTAGGAAAAAGATTCGTTTGAATGTTCTTCTCCAATGTTTTTAAAACTGTTCCCTTTGATAAGCATTTTCATAGGAGGGGGGGGGGGGCGAAATTGAGTGAATAGGAGGATGAACTATGTTGTTGGTCCCAGGTATTCATGTATTAATATACAGTGTGAAGCTTTTCATTATCAATCAATATAAAACATTTTCCTAACATACACTGCATAAACTAGGACTGCACCACCAGATTGCTAGATGCAAATGTTTCAACATGCTAACATAAAAGTCTGAGTTTATTGTTTGTCTACCAAGCAAATTTTCCTGGTACATCAAATCTCTAACATTACGTTTTACATTTTCTTTGTTATGATGTTACTAGACAGTTGATCAATACTGGAATTGCCTTTCGCTAAATTTCCTCAAACCTTTCGTGGCATTCAAAGACATAGCTTCTTGATAATACTTTATCTCAATATATGCCATGTTTAATTGTTTTCCATAGCTTAATACAGAAAATATTAATTTATCGTGAAATCTAATCCATAAAATTTTTCATGTAACTTTTTCAATTAAATGCCAAAAAATAAATTACTAAACTCAACCTATTCACGTGATAAATTTGCAATGAAAACTTGAAGTGTTATATCTGTTCAAATCACATATCATATGTAATACCCATTTCTTATATTTGAATATCACACACAAAGAATTACAAAAATTTAATTCTATAACTTTTTTTGGCAAAGAGTGTAAAAAAAAAATTTCTTTTAAACTTTTATTGCATGTTTCTACAATTCTTATGAGGCATTGTGGATTTTAAAAAATTGTTATTATTCACCAATTCTAAAAAGAAATTTATTTTCAGCATTGTTCTCAATTGTGATATTGGAGGTAATGCTGATGCTTTAAAATATAGTTTTAAGTCATTAAATTTTGTTAGTCAATTGCTAAATAGCAAATGTATAAACTGATTAAAAAAATGCTACTTTTTTTCTGTATGCATACAAAATGGCTCCTATGCTGTGAAGAATAATTCAAGCATTGTGCAAAAATATTTATTTAACACTTAAATATTTTAGTTATGTTTTAAGAAAAATAGCTAAACTAAATTTCCTTATACTCAAAGCAATTATCGGGTTTCATTGCAAAAATCCCCCTTCCCTTTCAAACTTGCATTGATGCATTGAATAACTATTAATGTGAATGATAAATAGCTTCATTTTCAAATTTGTCATAGAAATTGAAACAAAAAAGAGAAGCAGTAGAATATACAAGACTAAATAGTCGATATGTAAATATTTATGTTTTTAAAATTTTCTGTAATATAAATGGAAATGTGAAGGAGAGAAAGAGAAGAAAATAGAAAAATAAAACATTAAATTCTTAAACATTTATTAATCTTAATTTTTTTTCATTCATATTAATTAATAATCGCTTTCAAAATCCACCTGTGGAGTTTTTGTGTACTTTTATGTATATTGATATTTCAACTTCTTTAGATACAAGTCGAATGCCTAAAAGCTGGGAAGAAGAGGGAAAAGAGTATTATTTTGTTTCTCGTGAAATAATGGAGCAAGGTATTCGAGATGGAAAATTTGTGGAGTATGGTGAATATAAAGGAAATTTATATGGAACAAGTTTGGAATCAGTGTTTACGATTGTTAGATCTGGACGTGTGTGCATTTTGAATCCTCATCCTCAGGTAAACTTTATAGCATAAATTATGAATTTAAATAGTTTTCTTTTTTATCCTTACACTTTCATTCAACTATTATTTTAAATTATAAATTTATAATTGATTTATATAAAATTGTAGAACAGCATGTAAAAGACAGTATTACATTATATTAATATTTTACTAACAGTGATAACCCATTTATTAAACACACATGTATTAAATTGATTTCTGTTCTTCATGGGTTTTTTATTTAAATTTTATTCCTTTTAATTTCTATTTACACAATAAATTGTATTTTTCAGGCTTTGAAATTATTGTGCACAGCAGAATTGAAGCCTTATGTTATTTTTGTTAAACCTCCACCCTTTGAATTGCTCAAGGAAACAAGAAATAACGCTCAGTCTTCTTTTGATGAGAATTATTCCCGTGGTTTTACTGTAAGTATTCCATATATGTTTTGTTTTTTGCCTATTAAAAAAATTTATATTTATAATCATTAGCTTGAATAATAGGTTATTTATTTTTATATGTAAATTATTTTAAATTGGAAAATAAAATGCAAATGTAAGACCTTTTTTTTTTCATAATTGAATAATATTTAAATTTATTATTAGTTTATTTATCTAAATTTCCATGATCTCCATCAAATATTATTTTCAACATTGTTTTTAAAATAATTAACTATTTATTTTTGATAAATTATGAAGTATGTGATAATAAAATTAATCTATGTAAAATTGGGAAGCATTTACTGAAGAAATTCAATTTATTACTTTTCTAAAACTGCTATTTGTATGCATATTAATATATATTTTAAAAGTAGTAACAATCATAATCCAATCCAATTAAAAAACACCTATATAGAAATTATCATTTGACCATTATCTCAAACTTGAACACTATTGATGCAACACAACTAACAACGTTCATAGAGTAAAAGTCAATTGGTCTTTTCCTTGTTAAATATGCTGACTGCCTCACAGTTGGAGAAATCTTCAAAATAATAGAAATACTAGATATCCTCATCTTTGTTTAGAAGTATAACAGGAAAATGGCTGTAGGATAATGTTAAGGCTTCTTTCATAGTAGGGAAGCTTGCTGCTTGAAAACTTGCTATGTAAACTGCTCGGAAGAGAATCTCACTGACTTTTGTACCCTACCAATTGACACCAAAAACTCTCTCAAACTCTTTTGGGAATCATATTGCGTACTGGCAAAGATGTCCAAGATACCAAAGAAAAATTTACCCACCAGGAAGGAAACCACACCAAATCCCTAAATTACTTATTCCAAAAATAAAAATTGACCTCTAAGGACTCATAAATTGGAATCATCTATGAAATATCCTGAAGCTTAACCCTAAAATTAAAATACCTCTGCACTTCAAAGAAAAAATACCATGAAACTCTTCTTGCTGGCATTGTTACAAACAAGCTGAACATCCCTGAAATCATCACAGAAACTATCAAAACAAGATCTACTAGCTTTAATCTTATGAGATCCATTTTAATTCTCTTGAATCAAAATTGTATAGACGGCATTTTTCTCCAAAAAATGCCAGTTCTTATTCAGATACGAAATTTTGCATCATCTTAGAACTCTACGGTGCTTTGATTTTCAATTAATTTTTTCTTTCATTCCTCAAGATTTTACATGTCCGAGATTCCCTCGGCTCATGACTGACAGGCAAGAAAATCCAGCATTCTATCACTTTAGCTGCTATTTAATGAACCAAGAGAGTGCCCTTGCTAAGAAAGCATTGTATTCTTATTCTCTAGTTTTGCTCCACCCATCCTCAATTCCAATTTAATTATGCAATTCACAAACAAATTTTTCTCAAACGAACAATGTACTAATCTGTAGCCTTTAATTTTTCCATGCAATTTGATTTTTTCTCACAACAAACAATGTACTCATCCATAGCTATTGTCTTTTACTTCAATTTTAAATACTTTTGTTTAATAAAGAGATTTTACTCCTAGTAAGGGATTTTATTCCCTTTTTTTACTCCATAATCTGCACTGCCTTTGTACAAAAGTATTTAAAGCTTATTGGAACAGGATTATTTATAATACTTATATTAAGTACTATATTATCTTATTAGTCATTTCATTTTTATGAGTTGAAATGTTTCTTTTTTATTTTAGGATAAAGAATTACAAGACATTATTGATAACAGTTGGCACATCGAAAGAGTTTATGGTTATAGATTTAATGCCACATTAGCGAATGAAGAAATTAATAAATCCTTCAAAGAACTGCTGACAGTTGTGAAAAGGGTGGAAACCGAACCTGACTGGGCTCCTACACATTGGGTGCTAGATGCCTGCTACTAACAGTATTACTTATGAAGAGAATATATGGTTTTGAAGAAATTTACTTATGTTATATATACAAGACATGTAAATTTCTTTTATAATTGATGTTTTAGAAGTTATGTACAGTTAAGATGTGTATTTAATATTGAGCTACGTTGCTTTTTGATGTATTGAAGAAATCATTGTAGTTTTATTGATATTTATCTCTTGTACATCTCATTACGCATTTGCTAAATGAAGAGAGATTGTTATATTTAATTATAGATATTAATTTATAAAATTCATTATTTCATTCCTTAAAACTACCAATTTAAAAAATTGGATTTCATGTTTTAAATTTTAAAAATAAATGAAATAATTGGTTTAGAAATTTTATATATATTTTATTTTATAGTATTATATAAGTAAATTTTATTTTGATGGATATTTTAATTTACGAATTTCTTAAATAAGAAATATTTGAATTTTTTTTTTTTTCTACAATTTTAAATTTAGCTATTTTAAAATATCCCTGGTTCGATCCTTTTTATTTTGCTGCTTCCCTTCCTCTTATTATCAGCAATGCAAAACTGTAACTAACTGTGCACAATATTATACCCACCGACTTTATGAGGTGTTCTGTTAAAATATTAAGAAATATTTTAGCATTTAAAAACTGTGTTTCTATTATTCAAAAGCTTTTATTTTAAAATTTGTTTATTCACTTAATCATCATATATTCAAGCTTTTATTTTTAGCCCAGCATTTTAAAATGTTTTAAAATTATGTTTTATTTTTATTTTATTTTTTTGTAACTAATTTGAAATATCATAGTGTATTTCTTTTTCATTTTAACTAGCATTTATTTATAAATTTCTTGTAATATTGATTGTTTTTACTTTTTAAATTTTCTAATGTTTAATAATACTACACAAACTTAAATGCCTATGTGTAGTTTCTCACATATATGTTGTTTAAAATGCAATTTTATTGCTTTGATGAATTGTGCCTTTTTTTTTTTTTTTTTTTTTTTTTTTTTTGTTACATTTTCAGTCAGACTAAAATTTGTGTATTTTAAAACACTGCCTATTATTTTCAATACAAAATTAATATTTATACATTTATTAAATACCAATGCACCAGCACTTTCTGTTTTTCAGAACTTTTAAATATATTAGAATTTACAATGAGGCTGTATGTAAATAAAATCATAAATATTTATGAAATCAATATAATAATATTAATACAAATAATTTTTTCTGGTGTGCTGCAAATTTAATTACCATTAAAATACATGGTACAAATTTTGCAAGTGATATTAAAAAATCTCCTGTATTTACAGTATTTTTATTATAAAAGTGCATTAATAATGTTGTTAATGAACCATTAAAGTATTACATTCAAATGTTAAAGTATGAAATACATTTCATAAATTTGCCAAACTTTTTATGAAAATATAATATTGAATTTAATGTATATTTCTGTTTTATTATCAAGAAAAATAAAATAAAAATAGTTTGGAGCTCAAGACAATCTATTTAAAAAGCCAAATTATCAAATCTTCAATTTGAAATTAGGTGGAAGAAACAGTATTATTCAAAGTAACTTTCTGATTCATATACTTACAAAGCAATATTTTACGTATAGCTAATAATTTGGTTCTTTTTGTCAGAATACTGTTTTAATTTTAATCAATTTATAAGGGTTTAAGTGTATTAATTTCAATATTAATTAAAATTTTCATTTAATTTTTAAATGTTTCATATGAAAATCTTTTTTACATAATAAATCTTAAAAATTTAATTTCTGAAATAAATGTTTCTCTTTAATTAAAAAAAATCAATAGTTACATTTATTTATTGTCTAAATTTATTATTTTTAAATAAAGATGCATTAAGCCAAATTCATAGCTATAATTATTTGTGCCAAAATGTTGTCAGTCCAAAACTGCAATGTTTAACCGTTTGCTGTAAAATGTTAGTTTCATTCGCTTGTTATGTGTGTTGCAATTAGAAATAATTTTACTCTGTCATGTAATTTTTAAGAAAAAAATAGTTTTTGTATTAATGGCTTGAAATTTATTAATGTAATAATCAATATGAAAATAACTAATTTTTTTTTTTTTTTTTAAACTTTCATTTTATATAAAATATTTCAACAGTAAATAATGTAAAAGAATTTTTTTCTCTCTCTCTTACCACATTATTTTAAGTCACTTTTATGCAGTTCTTTTTATATACTGTTGTAAATATTAATTGAATTACAATAACAATTTTGTTTTATATTTTGTGATAAAAACTTTTTTTAAATACCAAATGTGTTTGTTATATTTTCAATCATTTTAAAATATCTGTCATAGCTCAAAATCGAAGGCAATCAGATTTTTTCTTACTATTGAATCAAAAACTGTCATTTTCATATTCTTAGTGCAATATTTTATGTATATGCTATGAATAATTTTTATTAATATATTCTGCATTGGTCATTTATATGTTTATAGAGTGGTACACAAAATGTCTTCCATGTACAGTGTGATATCGATACAATTTTGCAGCTGTGTGTTTCTGAATATTGTTTCATATGTTCGTTTTCTACAGTCATTCAGAATATAATTATATCAAAAATAGTTAAATATTGCAAAATCATTTAGCTAATACAGTTTGCAGCTAAATATTCTACTTACTAAAACAACAAATTTATATACCTTTTTTTAAAATCAATATATATGTAGTATTCAAAAAGATTTCAGGGAAATAAAATTAATGCAGATTTCATTTGTTTTTATATAAATTGAGTTATTTGATAATCTAAATAATTATGAATTAAATTATGTCGCTATTGTGATGCATACTTTAATTACAATATATTAATTTCAAAATGCTGTTTTTATTATATTTTACATTTAAATATATTTATTTATACATTAATACAATTGTTTATAGAATTCGACAAATCATGCTATAAATTTCCTTTCAGAATTATGCATTACTTAAATACAGAATTCACAAAAACACTTTTTTAAATAAAGGATGGTTTATTAATATTTATAATATATAATTACATTTAATATTTTGTTATATTAAATATTTCATCTTCCTTTCCCTTGATAATGTTGAAAAAATTGTTTTTCCAAGAATTAACATTGAAAACATAAAATATTAAGTAAGATTGGGTAATGAAATTGCTTATTACTTATTATAAAAAATAAAAATCATTCTTTAATTTGTTTTAAATTAATGAATGTTTTCTTCAATTTAGAATATTTTGTTGTATTTCATTATACAATACATTAAAAGAAAGATTTTTTATTGTAATTTTTGCTTTTTTAAATTAATTAATTTGGTAATTGAATAATATTTTATGTGTCGTTTAATTTTGTCTAATGGAAATATTTAATGTTGTAACAAGCTTGCATTTTGAAAAGCACGATGTGAATTTTACTAATCCTACTGTGATTTATAATCTTTTTCATTCAATTCAAAATCTCTCATCTTATAGTAAGCAAAATTTTTCATTACAAATATTTTTCATTAATTAAATTGAAAATGATAAAATTAGATTGAAAATGAAGTTACAAATAATGGTCATTGTAGTATCGTAAAATAATACTTTTCTGATAGTTAGAGTTTTATACTTGAAATGCATTTAAAAACTTCAAATTCAAAAAGTATTAATTAATAGCTTTATCACTTGTTAACCAAACAAATTGAAAAAAATAATGCCACTTGGAAAATTTATATTTATACATCTATCAAAAATATTCAAAATTATATATTGTTGCTCTTGAAATATTGTAAAAAGCATTTATTTGATTTTCTTTTTCCTTTTTTGTTACCAATTTGTCATGCTTTGTTACATATTTCATATTGTGTAATGATTATGTAATATCATTAAAAGCTTTTAAAATTATTTGTTGTATTAATAATTTTACATTAAATATTTTGACATGAGAAAAGCGAAAAAAAAGCTGATTTCCAAATTTTATGTGCATTTAAAGCTTTAATTTTTAGAGCATATTTTTTTTTTATTGTTATTTAAAATCACAATAATATATCTTAAAAACTTATGCAGAAGTAATGCACTTCAACATATTCTTGAACATTTTTATTGATTGCATTATAACTGATCTGTTTATTACATTCTTTCCTCAAGCCAAATTCCTCACAATATTGGAAATATATTCCGTATAGTCATATATAAGGGCTTACCCAAATTTGTGAAGATGTAGAATCACTTATGTATTGTAACTTAATTGTGGGCAACAGACAAAAAAAAAAAATGTAAATCATTATTATTATAAAACTTTATGCTTAGCATTCATAGATTTGATAAGTATTTTACTATCTATTTCGATTTCAGTAGTAATAAAACACAAAAAATATTAATCAAATTATTTTCGTTTCTGTGTTGCTATTTATGGCCGAAAATATTATTTACAAATCTATAGATGGAGAACGATCGAATCGTCTAAAGCAAAATAATAATAATAACTAACTTTTTTAATACATAATGTTTTTAATTTTAAGGTTGCTTCGGAATTATTTTGATTTTTTTATTGTAATACATAATATAATTTTTAAGTTGCTAATGAACATGTTTATTACCTCTGTAACTTGAATTTTTATTTATTTTACCTCACTAACTAAGAATCTAAACCTCTACAAGCCGTATATTTCCTTACAAAATCCTCCATAAATCGAAAACTCTATAACTCGAATTATTTAGCGTCTCCCTTGAAGTTCGACTTACAGAGGTTCTACTGTATTGTTCGTGTATTTTTGTGAATTTTAAGGTAATACCTGGAAACAATCGCAGATTCTTTATTGAATGACAGGAACGTGTTTTTTAGCAATCCCATAAAATACGTAGAGAATTCTTTAACAAAAGTTTACCAATGGCTAACTTCTTGATAAGTAAAGAATTTGGACTTGAAGAAAAAACGTAACTCTATATTATTAACAAAAATTAATAAAATATTTTTCTATTATTAATAAAATATTTTTCTAAAATTAATGAAATACTTTTATGTAACTATTTTAAATACTTACTTTTTTTACTAAACTAGATCTTTCATCAAAATCTAAAAATATATTTTTTTCTCAAATTATACGATGCGAGATTAAAAAAACAAAAAAAAACTGATGGGGCAGGCCTCTATCTGTCCAACCCTGTAATAGATGCACTTACTACAATGAGGACGAGCGTTATAGGGATGAAATTATCTATAACACTAACATATGGTTTTTGTTATTGAAGAATTTCCATGAACCCAATGATTCCATCTGTTCTGTAATTGTGTGGGTTTCAGCTATATACTATTTGGCAGTACCTTGTATAGTGTTCTCTGCAGATTGTAATACGATTTGTACTGCTCTACTGTAAACCCAGCGGCCTGATGGCCAATTGGCTAGCGCTCTGGCTTCAGGTTCAAATCGTGGCGGTGGCATGGATGGTTGTTAGTGCTTTAGAATACACGTTAAACTGTAGGTCCTGGTATAATTAGCCGAAAGTGTCTAAAAAAATGACCGACAAACCAAACCTAAGCTACTGTAAACCCATAACGTTCAGTGCAATTTGGGATTTGTCTGTAGTTGGTTAAAAATGATACACACAACTAGTCTTCTTGCACACTGTCTTGTGAATGAAGGTGCCTTTACACCGTAGTTGATAAACATGTGTACATTATCATCAAATAGTCTTCGATGGGCAGAGAAACAAAACTGTTGCTCCTTCGGACTGATTGAAGCAGAATGTCATCTTCAAAAGGTGTAAGCCGTGGCCATCTCCTCGAAATTAAAATTTCTGATTGGAACTGATCCAAAGGTATTTATTCACACCACGAGAGACTATAAACCATATAGCAACATCTGGTTGGGATATACCTATTTCAATCAATCAAATATCGCATTATCTTATCAAATTGGATAAATGATTTTTACTTGGCATTATCAACAATACCTTTGTACCAAAAATTAAACATCTTCATTAAAAACACAAAAATTTCAAAATTCATATTCACAGCTACCTCCGATTAAGTGCCCAATTTTCTAACCCCTTCCCCACCAAAATCATTTATTTATTAATGTTAGTTATGATCCTTCAGATAAAAAGCATATTTATTATCTTTATTTTCATCTTTTTTAAGAGTAAGCAACAATTTGTAAGTCGAGTCCCGGCCTTACCATGTATGTTTGTAGTGGTTCGGATTCCACTTGAAACGTAGGTCCTGCTCTATTATGAATGTAGAGCGTGGGACTAACAACTCTACCCCGTAAAACGAAAGCGTCTCCTGTTTCGAAATTTGCCAGCAGACAAACGGCCTTGGCCCACTATGGGGCTGCTGCGTGCCCTTGCATAAGATAGCTTCAAAAAACTTCACGTATCTGAAAAATAATCGTTTTTGTCTAATGTTGCATTTTTATAACTCGTGTAAAAATAAATCATCATTATTGGCGCAACAGCCTCATGGTGGGCCAAGGCGGCCTGCCTACTGGCAGATTTCGAGACAGAAGATGTTTTCTTTTTATGGGGTAGGGTTGTCAATCCTACGCCCAATGTTCTACAGTTATATTAGACCGTGACTTACTATTTAAAGTGGATTCCGAACCACTACAAACATCCATGACACCAACGGGAGTCGAACCCGATACCTGTGGCACCGAGCGCTAGTCACTCTACTATTAGGCCCTAAAAATAGATATTTTCCCCTATTTTCACATAACTAGAATCTTATAAGTTTTTTCTTTCTAATGCAGCTGGCAAACACTTAGACAGCTTGGTCTTGGATGCCTTAAGGCAAGCGCTGCACAGATGTGCTCACTTTGCATTACCCAGGGGACGCGTGTAACTTGAAGATAAGCCACGGACGCGGAGTAACAATGCCCCCGCAATTCTCTACGATCCTTTAGGACCGGGACCTACGGTTTAAAGTGGATTCCGAACCACTACAAACATCCATGACACCAACGGGAATCGAACCCGATACCTGTGGCACCGAGCGCTAGTCACTCTACCATTAGACCCTAAAAATAGATATTTTTCACTTTGATTCACATAACTAGAATCTTATAAGTATAAAATCTAAATTTTATTCATTTACAATAAGTGGGAAAAGGTTTGTTCCTTAATGGAATAAAAGTCTAATAATTTCTCCGCTGTACGCGGATTTTTTAACTTTTTAGCATGTAGAAATGCTAATTAGCTGGACAAATTATTTAATTCTTGAACCATATTAGAACAAAACAGTATTGTATAATAATACATTTTCGTACTTCTCGAATTATGAAAGTGAAATCATATTCACTTTTTAAAGTGAAATCATATTGAAAACGTTGTGATTTTTTAAGTGTGCTGTACTTTTCAAATTTTTTATTTACTGTTAAAGCAAACACATTTCTTTAACTTATAAATTAATAGACAACTGATATTTGAAAGCAGCCTGATAAACCAAATTTTAATTTCTGCAATTACATTTTTTTTCTGCTAAAAAAAAAAAAAATTATTTAAATTAACAATAATGACAGTTCTATATCGTAGATGTTGTTTCCAAATAAATTATTCAATGTACCTTTATAAGGCAGGAATCATCATATTTATCACGTGCATAACTACAATTCCTTTGGTCATTTGGCGGAAAAGAAATTTTTTTTCCCGGTTAATTTTCCTTCTAAACAGCAGTTTTCCTTCAACGTAAGCATTTTCATTGCTTCAAGGTCAACTTTAAAGGACAAAGACAAGAAAAATACATAAAATTACACTTATGTAGTTGCAGTGGGAAAGATTTATTTAAAAAAAAAAATACACTTCGCAATTTACATCATAAGGTTTAATTTAAAAGCAAGCTATAGAATTTAAAATTATAGAGTTAGTCTTTTCAGGGTAAGTTTTTAAGATGAAAGAAATTAAAATTTTTTTCAGTTACGCTTCATTCTCCACTTTATATCGACAGCCATACGACAAAAAAAATTAGAGAAATATATATATATATATATAATGTCCGAACTAGTTGCCGTAGTGGTAAAATACGAATGAAATGATTTCATTCAAGAATTATGTTCTTAATTGACTGAAAAGATTCAAGCATTTAAGGCTACCGGTTCTTTACAATTATCACAAGGAGAGAAATCTTATTAAGTTTTTGTCACGCCATTAAAGGATTTTTGAATTCCATTTTTTCCTTCGAATTCCCTTACAGTATTTTCATAGTTATGCTATTATGTATTATAAAATACTATCAGTGTTAACATATGATATTATGTGAATCTTACCAAGTTTTTTGTCAAGAAATTAAGGGATTTTTTAATTCCATTTTTCCATTCGAATACCATTATAGTATTTTCATAGTTATGCTATTATGTGTTATAAAATATAATCAATGTTAACATATAATGTTCTTTACATCCGTAAAGGATCTATGAAATAATTTAAGTACCGGTTCTTTATAATTTTCACGAGGAGGAAAACTTACTAAGTTTTTGTCGCGACATAAAAGATTTTTGAATTTCATTTTTTCATTCGAATTCCATTAAATTGTTTTCATAGTTATGCTATTATTCATTATAAAATATTATCAGCGTTAACATATGATGTTCTTTACATTCATAAAGATCTATGAAATAGTTTACGCTACCGGTTCTTTATATTTGTCACGAGGAGGAAAATTTTTCAAATTTATGTCACAACATTATAGGATTTTTGAATTCCATTTTTTCATTCGAATACCATTATAGTATTTTAATAGTTATGCTATTATGTGTTATAAAATATAATCACTGTTAACATATAATGTTCTTTACATCCATAAAGGATCTATGAAATAGTTTAAGCTACCGATTCTTTATATTTTTCCACAGGAGAAAAATCTTATTAAATGCTACGATATTAAAGAATTTTTGAATTCCATTATTTCATTCGAATTCCTTTACAGTATTTTTCATGGTTATGCTATTATTTATTATAAAATATTATCAGTGTCAACATATGATATTCTTTACATCCATATTGAAGGATCTTAAATGAAACAGTATAGGCTACCGGTTCTTTATATTTTTCAAGAGGAGAAAAGCCTTACTAAATTTTTGTCATGGCATTAAAAGATTTTTGAGTTTCATTTTATTTATTCGAATTTCATTACAGTATTTTTCATAATTATGCTATTATCAGGGCCGAATTATCCTATAGGCTAACTAGGCTTCAGCCTAGGGCCTCAAGATCAAGAGGGCCTTACATTCAAATTGTTAGCAAAATTAGAATTGCACTATTCTAAAAACAGTAACCACTAAAACGCTGAATCGAAAATAAGGAGAAATTCTACACATATGACTAATAAACAAACATAAAAGTGTATTGGTTAAGATCAACGCGTTCGGCTGATTGGGTTTGTCCGTTTGTAAAGACTAGATTACACCAAAGTATAGTTCATACGTTCACTGATTGCTATGGCAAATATTGACGCACTTTATGCTACTAAGTTCTGGTTTATTCTTGCATAAATAAAGTGCAGATTGGAACAGACAAACGATATTTGAATATACGATATACAATTATTGAACAACGATATACAATTTGATATTTTCTTTTTGGGGATCTGGATTTTGTTTGATTTTGTTTCCATTGTTGTTTCATTATTATTATTGTTATTATTATTATTATTATTATTATTGAAGTTTCATTTTGGTTTTGTTTAAAATTTAAAATTCATAATAATTCACACTTAAACTTTAAATGCGAATTATTATGAGATAAATTTATCCGAATTGAATTTGCTTTAATCTTCAATGTATTGAATATATTTAATTTAATTTGATAGAAAATATGATAATTTTTATTGCCTATTTTATTTTCGTGTGCAAAGATTTTTATGATTTGAATTTTGTTTTTTTGTAAATTTTGTCAAATTTTGTTTTTATTATGTTTGATTAGTTATTGTTACAAGTACTATATATGGTACGGAGAATAAATGTTAGTGTTCTCGACTTTTTTTTTATTTATTATCCGTGCCACATTTTTTATAAAGATTAGTACCATTCACAACATGTTTCATTTAGCATACTGATACACAACTTAAAAATGGAAGGTGAAAGGTCCTCATAAGTGGAAAAGCCTAGGGCCTCTTTTCATCTAAATCCGGCCCTGGCTATTATATATTATAAAATATTACCAGTGTGAACATGTGATATTCTTTACATCCATATTTAAGAATCTTAAGTTTTTAAGAACTAGTTTAGGCTACCGGTTCTTTATAAAAAAGGAGAGAGATTTATTTAAAAGCGTATTTTTCATAACGAAATCCTGTTTGTATCAGCTGGAAAATCTTGCTGTGTCTACGTGAAGAAAAAGAAATTCAGCAATAATCAGATAAAGCTACGATTGCATGTTATTGCACTACAAATTTGTGTAACTGTCGAAATCAAAACATCTGCCATGAGAATTTGAAACTAACAGGGTTAATTTCAACAGCTCACTTCACAAACAACTGAGAAGACAAGACATTGAAAATCGCGTAACACATTTGAGACGTTGTTAAGATATTTAGCACAGCACATTGGTCGTCACCCTTGTTTTCAATAGGAGCATTGTTTCGCCTACATTTAAACCACTGCTCCCCAAAATGGGATGTACCGCCTTTACAGATAGCGGAACCGCCAAAAGGGATGAGTCAATAGAAGCCTCGAATGCAGTTAGGGAAAGTTTAACAAAAATAAGGAGTCGAGGAAAGCATAAATTGCATCTTCGTCATATTTAATAGAACGAAAGTTTAGACCGGCTGCAATTTTCTTTAAAATAATAATAATAATAATATATATGGGTGCGGGGCCTTCTACGCACCCATATATAAATATATATGGGTGCGTAGAAGATCTACCTCCCCGTGGTGCACCTGGTAACACTTTTTAGTGGCTAAAAGATCTACAACTTGGCATTTTTGTTAGATTAATGAACTCTGTTTCACCACGTTTTGTTGTATTTGTTGTATTATTTTGTTGTATGTTTTTTTTTTTTTCGTTGTTCTTTTTTTGCTGTAACTGTTCATAATCTGCCATTGGAAATAATAATAAAAAATAAAATAAAAGAAATAATATATATATATATATATATATATATATATATATATATGTATATATATGTATATATTGTATAGAATAAAAACAAATTATATATAATAATCATAAAACAAAAATTTCATGCGTGATATAAAATGAATTTGATAAGTTTTTTACTATGTGGTTCAATTTTTGAAGTAAACAAACACAAAAATGATTAATCAAATACTTTTCATTGTTTGTTTATTATGTCGATTTCTAAAAATCATTTGTTTGTTTACGCATTTTAATGTATTATTTAGCATCAACCACATCCATGTTATTGAACACAAATTTAAAATGAAACATGTTTTTAACAATAAATAACTTAGACTTATATATATATATATATATATATTCAGGACTTTATTGACAATGGATCTGATCTTCTAGTTCGTATTAATATAGAAAACTTTGAAAAAATATTTTTCCGATTTTTAAATGTTTACTTTTTTATTAAACTAACACGCAAAGATTGTATATCCTGTTTTAAACTTTCATTAAAACTTGAAAATCTTTTAATTACCGATTATATTTTTATATAAATAGGCATTTGAGGAGAATTACAAAAAAGGGAGAAAAAACATCATCGCATTCTATGAATCCTTGACTTAAAAGCGATACAAAAGGAGATAGATTTAAAAGCGTATTTTTCATCAGCTGTCTGTCTGTATCGTCTGGAAAATCTTGTTGTGTCTACGCGAAGAAAAATAAACTCAGCAATAATCAGATAAAGCTGCGATTGCATGTTATTGCACTACAAAATTGTGTAACTGTTGAAATCAATCAGTTAATTTTAACAGCTCACTTCACAAACAACTGAGGAGACAAGACATTAAAAATCGCACAGCTCATTTGAAACATCGTTAAGATATTTAGCACAGCATTGAGTATTATTGGTCGTCACCCAATTATTTGCCTTCAATAGGAGCATTGTTTCGCCCACATTTAAATCACTGCTTCCCAAAATGGGACGTACCGCCAAAAGAGATGCAGTAGTCTTGCCTCGGATGCATTTAAGGGATGTTTAATAAAAATAATATAAAATTTTTTTTTAAAAGTCAATTCCTCCTTTTTTCAATTCCTTCTATTAGCTCACACTCTCCCTGTATATATCTTGTTCAGATTTTCAATCGTTAATAAAATACTTTTTATTCATCCACTAACATTACATTCAAATACATTTTAGTACTTACGTATTAACGGTACTTTGGCGACAGTTGCGCCAATAAAGAGCACACGCGTTAACTGCAACTACAGATTTGGCGCCAATCTACACTTAAAATTTTTGTTCCAAATAATAAAATATATATGAATCACTTCATTTAAAATCAAAACGCTTTCAAAATGTTTTTATTCCAAATAATAAAGATTGGCGACACTTAAAAACCGCGAAGTCTGTCGCCAAGGTACCGTTAATACGTAAGTACCTACATTTTTTTTGAACTTGTAGTAGATGACACTGGATGTTAATACAATTTTTTCAAATATTAATTCAGTAATTAATTTTTAATACTTTAAATAGAGTTTCAGCAGTTTGTAATGAAAATTAAAATCAACAGGCAGTAGCTGAATCGGTAAAATGCAAAGATGTCAGCATTTTTCACGTGAAGGTGAAGAATGAGAGGTCAATTCTTGCGAAAATCAATAATTTTTTGATAAATTTTCCTTTAAATAGACGTTTTATCCAATTGATTTTCGAGAGTGAATTAGCAGTTGTGGCTTAGGGGTTAAAATTGAAGACATTTTATGCTTTGGGTTCAATTCCGAATTCTCTCCTTAAAGTCTTTGTCATCAATTGTTGGTCACTCGTGTTGTTTGTTTCTTATCCCACTTGACTGGCCAAGCCCACGAGACCATACGTACTCATGGTTGAAGGGGAAGGAAGCAGCTTCTGTTGTGATGGAGCACCCGTAGGTAGAAGTCTGACTTTGGCTCCGTGACGCTCTTACGGTCATAGGAGACCGGGACCTACGACTTAAAGTGGATTGGCACCGCCGAACCACTACAAATATCCATGGTCCCAATGCCGGGTGTTCGACTGACCCAAAAACCTGTGATCAACGAGCATCAGAGCGCTGGCCAAGACACTCGGCCATTCAGGTCCCAAATTTGTGACGAATGCCATCCGGCACGCGGTGTTCGAGCCAGGTGGTCACCCACCCAAGTACTGACCGGGCAAAATGATGCTTGACTTCGGTGATCTAACGAGAACCGGTATATTCACCACGGTATGGCCGTTGGCTCTAGGTCACTCTTTGTTGACCTAAGTAGGAATTGACTTAAAATTTTTTTTTTTTTATATATATTACCTGTTTTCACTATATTGCAGAAAGTCCTTTATATATAATTTTCATTCATTTTTTTAAGTTAGAAAAAATTATCTTTCTCTCTCACACATACAGACTTTCCATCTCCCTCACTAATTTACTCACGTGTTTCATTTTCCATTTTGTTCCCTCCTTGACTCAGACTAGAACCCAGAGAGAAAACAGAAATTTTTTTTCGAGCCATCTACACGCTTCGCCGCTGACGGTATTCATTCCTAAATTTATATCCTGCTAAATATCTTATATACGAGAAATTTTTTTCCCCCATATAAAACTAAAATTAATTAATGAATTAATATTTGAAAAAATTGTATTAACATCAAGTGTCACCCACTACAAGTTCAAAAAAATGTATTTGAACTTGAGTGGATGAATAAAAAGTATTTTATAAACGATTGAAACTTTGAACAAGATATATATAGGGGGAGAATATGAGCTAATAGAAGGAATTGAATAAAGAGTCATAGAAAACATAAATTGCATTTTCTTCGTCATATTTAACGGAACGAAACTTAACTTAGTAAAGTTAGTTTTTAAACATAAAATAATAAAAATAATATAATATAATATATTTTTTTGATATTATATATTATAAATATTATATAATTATTTATTAATAAGGAAATAGCCAACTGGAGTCGATGGTCGAGTGACTAGCGCTGCGGCGATGGATGCCCAGGTTTTGGGTTCGAGTCTGAGTGGTGCCATGTGTAGTGGTTAAACCGTTGAGCGTAATGCTAACAAGTCTACCCCGTAAAAAGGAAACTTCTGTTTCGAAATCTGCCAGTAGACACACGATCTTATCCCACCATAGGACTGTTGCGCCAATGAAGAAAAATTAACCAACTGCACATAGCGAATCATGGTTATGTAGACATACTGCTGACAAAAATAGAACCAAGGATTAATACTTATAACAATCCGCCAGGTTCATATGTTTCATTAGAATCATTTTAAATATTATTCACAATTTTTTTTTTCTTTTCATATTATGCTTAGTTATCTAGCTATATATTGTTTATTTCTTATATATATTCTTTCTTCTTATATGTATTCTTACTTCGTTACATATTGTTTTTACTACTATATAATGTGAATGCTAATATGATGCTATATTAGTTTACATAATTTTTATAATTTTAACTTTCAAAATATCTTATTTACAACATCTTTATTTATTGGGCTTCAAGACATAGATAGAGATATATAGATACATTAAATAACGCAAATTTTTTACTATATGGTTCTATTTATTCGCTTAAAGAAGGTAGATTTCCGAGAAGCGAAGAAAATTTATTTCCTGAAAAGAGGATGACAGTTCAAATAAATTTGGTTTGGCTTGTCGCTCTACGATCACTTTTGGGCACATTTCAGGCTAATTAAATCGGGATTTGGTTTGGTTTGCCGCTCTACGGTCATTTTTGTGCACATTTTAGTTTAATTAAATCGGTATTTGGTTTGGTTTGGTTTGTCGCTCTACGGTCATTTTTGTGCACATTTAGGCTAATTAAATCGGGTTTGATTTGCCGCTCTACGGTCATTTTTGTGCACATTTTAGTTTAATTAAATCGGTATTTGGTTTGTCGCTCTACGGTCATTTTTGTGCACATTTTAGGCTAATTAAATCGGGATTTGATTTGCCGCTCTACGGTCATTTTTGTGCACATTTTAGTTTAATTAAATCGGTATTTGGTTTGGTTTGTCGCTCTACGGTCATTTTTGTGCACCTTTAGTTTAATTAAATCGGTATTTGGTTTGTCGCTCTACGGTCATTTTTGTGCACATTTTAGGTTAATTAAATCGGTATTTGGTTTGGTTTGTCGCTCTACGGTCATTTTTGTGCACATTTTAGGCTAATTAAATCGGGAGTTGGTTTGGTTTGTCGCTCTACGGTCATCTTGTGCACACTTTAGGCTAAACAGACCGGGACCTACAGTTTAAAGTGGATTCCGAACCCCTACAAACATTCATGGTACCGCCGGGACTCGAACCAGAAGCCTGTGGTACCGAGCGCCAAAGCGCTAGCCACTCGGCCATTCAGGACACCAATTAAATCGGGACTAACGTGGATTCCTAATCACTAGTACACCACACTATATCACTGTGCCTAGAGCTGAGTGGCGCCTATCAGGGCCGGATTTAAAAGAAAAGAGGCCCTAGGCTATTCCACTTAGGAGGCCCTTTCACCTCCCCTTTTTAAGTTAGCAAATTACATGAGAGATAATAAAATATATCATTACTGTGATATATATCAATATGTTAAATGAAACATGTTGTGATGTGTACTAATCTTTATAAAAAATTTGGCACAAAAAAAAAGTCGAGAACACTTATTTGGACATTTATTCTCAGCACCCTATATAGTACTTGTAACAATAACTAATCAAACATAACACACAACATTTACAAAGAAACAAAATTCAAATAATGAAAATCTTTGCCCACGAAAATAAAATATGCAATAAAAATTATCCTATTTTCTATCAAATTAAATAAAATATATTCAATACATTGAAGATTAAAGCAAATTCAATTCAGATAAATTTATTTCATAATTTCTCCTTATTTTCGATTCAGTGTTTTAGTGTTTACTGTTTTTAGAATAGTGAAATTCTAACTTTTCTAACAATTTGAATGTTGGCCCCCCTTGATCTTGAGGCTAGGCTGAAGCCTAATTAGCCTATAGAAAAATCGGGCCCTGGCCCCTATACAGTTTGGGAATGATGTGGGTGAGAAGTCTGATTGGGCTCTGTGGCGTTCTACGGTCATATGAGACCGGGATCTACGGCTTAAAGTGGATTCCGAACCACTACAAACATCCATGTTACCGTCGGGACTCGAACCCCAAACCTGTGTCACCGAGTGCCAGACGGCCATTCAGGGCCCAATTTCGAACCACTATCAAACATCCATTCCGCTGCCAGGATTACCTGAAGTCTGTGGAACCAAAGGCCAGAGTGTGAGCCAATTGGTCATCAGGCCAGTTTTAAACATTACATTCAGGACCGGATTTTCCTATAGGCTAACTAGGCTTCAGTCTAGGACCTCAAGATCAAGAAGGGTCTATATTAAAATTGTTAGCAAAATTTGAATAATACTATTCTAAAAACAGTAAACACTAAAATACATCAAAAACAAATAATATAAAAAAAAAAAAAATTAAAGTCAATTCCTACTTTTTTTTCACTATATTATAGAAAGACCTTTATAAATAATTTTCATTCATTTTTTTAAGTTTATCTGGCGCCATCTATTGGTAGATATATGCAACTTAAATGTAAAAAAAAAAACTAAATTTAATTAGTTAAATTTAATTACAGAATTAATATTTGAAAAAACTGCATTAACATCAAGTGTCATCCACTGCAAGTTCAAAAAAAATGTTTTTGAACTTGAGTGAATGAATAAAAAGTATTTTATGAACGATTAAAAATTTGAACAAGATATATAAAGGGAGAGTGTGAGCTAATAAAAGGAATTGAACAAGAAGAAATTCTACACATATGACTAATAAACAAACATAAAAATGTATTAGTTAAGATCAATGCATTCGGCTCATTGGGTCTGTTCGTTTGTATATACTAGATTGCACCAAAGTATAGTTCATACGTTCACTGATTGCTATGGCAAATATTGACGCGCCTTATACTACTAAATTCTGATTTGTTATTGCATAAATAAATGCAGATTAGTGTAGATTGGAACAGACAAATGAATAGACCTATTGATATCCCGACGTTCGGTTATATTCGTATTACTTCGATAATATGAAATACCTTAATATAAAATACGAAATATGAAACAATAGTTTCGCAGTCAAAGATTTTTATTATTTGAATTTTGTTTCTTTGTAAATGTTGTGTGTTATGTTTGATTAGTTATTGTTACAAGTACTATATAGGGTGCTGAGAATAAATGTCCAAATAAGTATTCTCGACTTTTTTTTTGTGCTACATTTCTTATAAAGATGAGTACCAAACAAAACATGTTTCATTTAACATATTGATATATATCACAGTAATGATGCATTTTATTATCTCTCGTGTAATTTACAAACTTAAAAATGGGAGGTGAAAGGGCCTCATTAGTGGAATAGAATAGGGCCATTTTTTCATCTAAATCCGGCCCTGATTACATTACATAAATCTTTGATTCCGATGGTACTCTCAGAAAAGTACATTTAAACTCATGAATTTCGTGACGATTTTTTTTTTTTTTTTCAATTCCTTCTATTAGCTCACACTCTCCCTATATATATCTTGTTCAAATTTTCAATCGTTCATAAAATACTTTTTATTCATCCACTCAAGTTCAAATACATCTTTTTTTAAACTTGTAATGGATGACACTTGATGTTAATACAGTTTTTAAATATTAATTCTTCATTAAATTGAATTAATTAATTTTTTTTTTTTTAGATTTAAATTGCGTATATTTACCAATAGATGGCCCCAGATAAACTTTAAAAAATGAATGAGAATTATTTATAATGGACTTTCTGCAATATAGTGACAAAAAAATTAGGAATTGACATAATTTTTTTTATTTTTTATATTACTTATTTTTATTCATAAAATGTATGGGTATTGTTTTTGGGATCACTTTTTTCCGTATCCTTAATCACTTTCAACTTTTGATAATTTCATTGAAATCTATAATTTTTTTTTAAATTTCTGTCGCGGGTTTTTCATACAAAATATTTATTTATATATTTTTTTATTTGATACATTTTGTTTTCTTTCTCAAATCTGAGGGTTTTATAACAAAAAAAAACCTAAATTTATTAATTTTTTCGTACAACAATTAATTGTACAAAATATTAAATATCACAATTTTAAAAATAGTTAATCACTTAATATATGCATATAAGGCGCACGGTGACATCCGTTTCGGGTTCGAGTCCCGCTGGTGCCATGGATGTTTGTAGTGGTTTGGAATCCACTTTAAACAGTCTGATATGACTGTGAAGCTTTGCGTGTCGGGCTGACAACCTTACCCCGTAAAAAAGTAAACGTCTCGTGTCTCGAAATCTGCCACTAGGCAGAAGGCCTTAGCTCACGATGGCGCTGTTGGCCAATGACGAAGAAGTGTATATATATAAGAGCTGCGGTATATATACTACTAATGCACCATATCACACCACAGTGTCAGAGTTGAGTTGCCCCTATACAGTTTGGGAATGATGTGGGTGAAAAGTCTGAGTGGGCTCTGTAACACTCCACAATCATATGAGACCGGGACCTACGGCTTAAAGTGGATTCGAATCTACCACAAACATCCATGACACCGCCGAGACTCGAACCCGAAACCTGTGGCACCGAGCGCTAGACACTTGGCGTAGGCTGCTACGGTATATATATATATACATACAAAGATTTACAAACAGCCATCAGAGTCACATTTGGCCATAGAAACCATTGAACATTTTGATTACCTCATCGTGAGGACACCATTTCGGTTGGTTATTGTTGTTCTTTTGTATAGTTGGGATTTGGAACGATCATCCTAGAGCAGGGACGGGCAAACTATGGCCCGCGGGCCAACTCCGGCCCACCGGAAGGCCCGCGGATAGAATTTTAATTTGCCGATCCGAGGCAAATTAAAAGAAATATATATTTATATATTATATATCCATCTCCTTTTCTACTTTGATTAAATATTATTATTTTTTCTTTCTTTTCAAAGAAAATTGCAATCTAGCAATCATCTTAAGCAGTTGTTTCTAAATATGTCAAAGTTAGATTTTAAAGGGGCCTGAATGGCCGAGTGGCTAGCGCTCTGGCGCTCGGTACCACAGGTTTCGGGTTCGAGTCCCGGCGGTGCCATGGATGTTTCTAGTGGTTCGGAATCCACTTTAAGCCGTAGGTCCAGGTCGAACACGATCGTAGAGCGTTGTGGAGAGTGACATATTAAAAATAAGGAAAAAACTGTTCATATACATATATATAGTGATTAGGGGATTATAGTCCTTGTTGCTTCACATCCCCATATACCACTTCATTCATCATCATCATCCGAATTTAAAAATCATTATCGGA
Organism: Caerostris darwini; assembly: GCA_021605075.1. Taxonomy (NCBI): domain Eukaryota; kingdom Metazoa; phylum Arthropoda; class Arachnida; order Araneae; family Araneidae; genus Caerostris; species Caerostris darwini. The sequence goes on from BPLQ01009992.1 coordinate 193,198, forward strand.
AATAAGTTTCCCAAATTTAATATCTCACGGCCTGAAAATCGGTGCTATATTTGCTTCATCTTATATATATGCGAACAAGTGTTTTCAACTATGAACCTTAGAAAGAATTATTTCAGAAGTAGACTGACAGATGAGCATTTAGCCTTGTTCCTTAGAGTCAGTACACCTCACTTCGAAACTCAATATAAAGTAACTTTTAAAAAAGAAATCGCAGTTTCATTCATCTCATTAACATATTTAAATTGTAATACTTGTATATTGTGTTTTAAATTTTAGAAAAATTTATCTTGGCCCGCCAAACAATTTTTTTTCGATTTTTGGCCCGCTACCAAAAAGTTTGTCCGTTACTGTCCTAGAGGAAGATCTGGAAGATTTGCATTCTCCCCGAATTTTTCTAAACACTAAGGTCGGATATTCCGGTCTACTGATTTAACTGGGTCCTGATGGACGAGTGGCTAGCGCTCTGGAGCCACAGGTTTTAGATTCGAGTTCCGAAGGTGCGATGGATATTTGTAGTTGTTCGGAATCCACGTTAAGCTGTAGATCCCGGTCTGTGTAGCCCAAAGTGTGCACAAGATGACCGTTGAGCGACAAGCCAAACCTACTGATTTAACTTGCCTGAATCTGGCATTGGCATGAGGATTTTCAGTAGTGCTTTTTGGGTTAGTCGTCCAGTCTCACCAGATCATCTATTATGAAATATTGTAAATGGTAAATAATATCGCTGTTATATATAATTCGTTACATATATACTCCATTATTTTGATGCTGCCTGGTGGCCAAGTAGCTAGCGCTCTGGTCTTGGTATCCCAGGCTTCAGGTTCGAATCCTGGCGGTGGCATGGATGTTTGTGAGTGGTTTGGAATATACTTTAAACTGTAGGTCCCGGTCTGTTTAGCCTAAAGTGTGCACAAGATGACCGTAGAGCAACAAACCAAACCACTATTTTGATCTCTGGTGCTCGGTACCACCGGTTTCGGGTTCGAGTCCCGGCGGTGCCATGGATGTTTGTAGTGGTTCGGAATCCACTTTAAGCCGTAGGTCCCGGTCTACTATAAGAGCGTTACGGAGCAAAAGTCAGACTTCTATTTACGGATGCTCCATCACAACAGAAGCTGCTTCCTTACCCTTCAAACATGGCGTATACTGGTCGTGGGCTTGGTCTGGATTAGATATCTACCAAGCGGGATAAGTAACAACAATAACAAAATTGTTTTGATGATTGTATTTATAAATAATTGTGATTGTAGGGAATCATATTAGCCTGCACGGTTAAGTTTTCTGTACGAAAAAAGGTATAAAAACGAACATTATCTAAAAATAACGAACATTTTCTAAGAATAACGAATATTTTAACCATATTTCTATGAAACTAACACAAATCCAGACGGAAATAATAAAAAAAAAAAAAAAAATTCCTTACGCAGGCATGCCGAGCGAAAATGGTAAGAATAAAATGAAAAAAAATGTCTGCGTAAATATGAAAAATCGATTTATCCGTTTCTAAAATAAGAACTGTTTGGAATAATTGCTTTCATGTATTTAGTTTGTGCTTCCGTGATTTTTTTATATTATTTGTCAAACTTTTTATCTTATTTTTTGTAAGGATCAACGTTCTGAAGACAGTACATAGTATTCGAAACTTTAAAGAAAGGATTTTAAATTTTTATTTCAATTCAACAAATAAAATAATATGAAAAATTTATTGTAAAATTTAAAAATCATTTTTGTGATGTTTGTAAATGTAGTTCAAAGTAATTGATTGTTTTATAAAACTGAAAATTGCCTATAAAAAACAACCACTCATTACATAAAACTCAATAATTATATTTTTATGGAATATTTGCAATAAAATAAATGCAAAGGAAAAACTGATATTTCCTGTTATTTATTTAAAAACAGGGAAAAAAACAACAGAATGTTTTTTTTTTAATGAAAAATTTACCTTAAAATAAGCATGCAGGCGAAAACATGTTTATAACAAATATTCAAAATATTGACATTCAAAAAGAAATTGAACTTTATAAAAAATGGAAATTAATATTTCCTTTTATGTAAAGTTTAGTGGAAAAATAAAAAAAATAGAAATTAATATTTCCATTGGAAATTAAAAATTAAAAACACAAAAAATGGAAATAAAATAAATGGAAATTTAGTATTTCCTTTTATATAAACACTATATGGATACTACATAATTATAAACTATATTCTTTTCAAAATATAATATTTTTTAATCATTTTTAATAAAAAATGCATTTTTTGAAATCACAAGTAGGGATTCATCTATCTCCAAAAATGTAAACCTATATTTATTCCCCTTACATCTTTGCTTTGTTATATGAAACACTTCTAGTGCTATAACTATTACTAATATTTGTTTAATCACTAGGTTATTACTTTACCAAATAATGAACTAATTAACTAACTCCCCTGCACTACAGTCCATCCTGGCTTAGAGTACCACAGGCTCCAGGTTCGAATCCTAGCGGTGGCATGGATGTTTGTGAGTGGTTCAGAATCCACGTTAAACTGCAGATTCCGGTCCAATTAGTGCAAAGTGTGCACAAAATGACCGTAGAGCGACAAACCAAGCCAAGCACTACAGTCCGTGTTGGACTATTGCGTCTGCCTACTGGCGATTCCGAAGCAGGAGATGTTTTTTTTACACGGTAGGGTTATCAGCCATACTCCCAACGGTCATATTAAACCGGGACTTACGGTTTAAAGTGGATTTCGAACCGCTACAAACATCCATGGCACGACCGGGCCTAGAACCCGAAACGCCAGATCGCTAGTCACTCGGCCATCAGGAACCACTTTACCAAATATTTCTAATTATATTATCGAAATTAAATATATAAATATATATATATATATATATAAATATATATTATCGAAAAACAAACACATGTTTTGTTCATTGAACTGGTTTTATATTTATTAACAGCATTTACGATAGTGATAGTAATGAAATTCAATCAATCCCATATACTTCACTTCTAGTGTGTCTATTTGAAAAGAAAAACGACCTAAGATAATTCATGTAGCGAGAATTTTTACTTCATAAAGTCAATTGTTACATTCTTCATAAATTGTCTTTGTGATTTTTAATGTATTTTTCTTTTAAAATTTAACTTTACTTTCATTATTATTAATGGCGCAATAGTCCCACGGTGGGTCAAGACCATCTGCCTACAGGCAGATTTCGAGACAGGGGGCTTTTTCTTTTTACGGGGTAGAGTTGCCATCCCTATGCTCTACAATCATATTATTTTGTGCAAAGTGTGCACAAAATGACCGTAGAGCGACAAACCAAGCCAAGCACTACAGTCCGTGTTGGACTATTGCGTCTGCCTACTGGCGATTCCGAAGCAAAAGATGTCTTTTTTTACAGGGTAGGGTTATCAGCCATACGCCCAACGGTCATATTAAACCGGGACCTATGGTTTAAAGTGGATTCCAAACCGCCACAAACATCCATAACTACGCCGGGACTCGAACCCCTGCCATCGACTGCCAGAGCGCTAGTCACTCGGCCATCAGGCGCCTTAACATTATTTTAATTTTAATAAAATGTTTCTTACAGATCTATTTGATATCAATCATCAATAACATTCTCTATAACAACAGTTTAAGCCGTTCTAGAATTATATATTCCAAACTTAATGCAAAAAAAAATTTCGAGATTTGCATCACATGTTATACTTTATATCTTTTTTTTTAATCTGTCAGAGAATCCGCAAAACAAATAGGAACGAAAGATATATTTTAGTACAGTAAAACTGAAAAATTTAAATTTCACATATAAAATATTGATGTTTCGTTATAGCTAATAGAAACGCTATATTTCATTAGCAATTATTATAAAAATGGACTAAATGATTTATTGAATCAACTTCATATATTTTCGTTATTCAACTTTGCGTTTATATTCTATCAGTCGATGACATCAACGCAAAGTCAATTATTTTTAGCGATAAAATCAATTGTAGGTAATATAATTCATTATGATGTTCTTCATCGAGTATTGAAGTTCTCATCGTAAACGTATATAAATTGTTTGATAGGAAATTAATCAACATTTCTTACCTTGTTATATATCTTCTTCTTCTTCATTGACGCAATAGCCCCATGGTGGGCCAAGGGCGTCCAGTCAGGAGACAGGAGACATTTCGAGACAGCAGTTGTTTTCTTTTTACGGGGTAAAGTTTTCAGCCCTACGCATTACAGTCATATTAGACATGGGTCTACGATTTAAAGTGGATTCTGAACCACTACAAACATCCGTTGCACCACCGGGACTCGAATCCTGTTTCACTTAGTAGAGAGTTTTTGCATACCGTATTTTGGACGTCCGTTAGCTTTTTCTCCCTAGCGCGCATGCTCATAGGAAATTGCGCATGCGTAATCTGTAATAATATTTCCTGTGAGCATGCGCGCTAGGGAGAAAAAGCTAACGGGCGTCCAAAATACGGTATGCAAAAATAGCAATACAGGCCATCAGGCCTCCCCCATATATATATATATATATCTATATATATATATATAGGGCCTATTATATATATATAGGGCCTGATGGCCTATTTAAATATGTATAGATATATATATACATATTTAAATATTAATTATTTTTTTAATATATTTTTGACGTCACGCAATTTAATTTTCACCATTCGCCTTGGTTGTGCCTCATTCCTAATTCCACATTCCTTCCACATTTGCATGCTGAGAAACAGACTTCAGTCGGACAGTCTGACTACAAATACGAAACATTGTCACACTCACATTACTTCTCATTATTTCGGATTGCTTTCATTTTGATATTCAGAATCATTTGTGCCACCATTTCCATGTAAAATTTCTATAAAAAAATGAAAGTTTGCAAAAATTATTTTTCAATACAAGATAGCAACAAGATACAAAACAAGATAGTTTTACATTTTCGTGTAAATTAATAACACTTTTTAAGTTTATTTTAATGACAAAATTTTAAATAATTCTACTAATAATATGATGTATAAGTGTAATCGATTCTACCATTATTATTAACTGTAATAATTTTATTCTATAAATAATAAAATATTCTATAAAACCATAGAAAAATATTATGGAAATTTTTAAAAAGAAAATAAATAAATTAAATTAAATTCTGATAGTATATCATGACTGAAATTGAGAGTTTATATGTTTTTTACATTAATATCGTTTGGATATTCTATGTTGTTGTTGTTTCTTATCCCACTTGGCTGGCCAAGCCCACGAGCCCATATGGACTCATGATTGAAGGGGAAGGAAGCAGCTTCTGTTGTGATGGAGCACCCATAGGTAGAAGCCTGACTTTTGCTCCGTGATCTTACAGTCATAGAAGACCGGGACCTACGGCTTAAAGTGGATTCCGAACGTTTATACAAACATCCATGGCACCGCCTATATTCGAACCCGAAACCTGTGGCACCGAGCGCCAGAGCGCTAAAATCGGCCATTCAGGTCCCAAATGTGCCAACGGCATAGTGTTCCCAGGTGGTCACCCACTGAAGTACTGACCGCGCCCAATGATGCTTAACTTCGGTGATCTAATGGATATTCTATAAATAAATAAATAAATTTAATTTACAATAAGTCTATTATTATTAATTTCAATTATTTTATTCTATTAATAGTAAAACATTCTATGAAAATCATAGAAAAATATTCTGTGATTTTATTTAAAAAAAAAATAAATTAAAAAATTTCTGAGAGTATATCATAATTGAAAATGAGAGTATATAATTTTTTACATTAATATCGTTTGGCTATTCTATTAATAAATATATAAATTTAATGTATAATAAGTTTATCAAGTCTATTATTATTAATTCTAATTATTTTATTCTATTTATAATAAAACATTCTATGAAAACCATAGGAACATATTCTGTAATTATTTTTAAAGAAAATAAATAAACAAAATTTCTGAAAGTATATCATAATTGAACTTGAGAGGTTATGTGTTTTTTACATTAATATCGTTTGAATATTCTATTAATAAATAAATTTAATGTATAATAAATCTATTATTATTAATTCTAATTATTTTATTCTATAAATACTAAAATATTATATAAAATTGTAGAAAAATATTCTGTTATTTTATTTAAAGAAAATAAATAAATTTTAAAAAAATTCTGAGAGAATATCATAATAGAAATTGAGAGTAAATAAGTTTTTACATTAATATCGTTTGGCTATTCTATTAATAAAAATATAACTGTAATGCATAATAAGTTTATCAAGTCTATTATTATTAATTCTAATTATTTTATTCTATAAATACTAAAATATTATATAAAATTGTAGAAAAATATTCTGTTATTTTATTTAAAGAAAATAAATAAATTTTAAAAAAAAAATATCATAATAGAGAGTAAATAAGTTTTTACATTAATATCGTTTGGCTATTCTATTAATAAAAATATAAATTTAATGCATAATAAGTTTATCAAGTCTATTATTATTAATTCTAATTATTTTATTCTATAAATACTAAAATATTATATAAAATTGTAGAAAAATATTCTGTTATTTTATTTAAAGAAAATAAATAAATTTTAAAAAAATTCTGAGAGTAAATAAGTTTTTACATTAATATCGTTTGGCTATTCTATTAATAAAAGTATAAATTTAATGCATAATAAGTTTATCAAGTCTATTATTATTAATTCTAATTATTTTATTCTATAAATACTAAAATATTATATAAAATTGTAGAAAAAATATTCTGTTATTTTATTTAAAGAAAATAAATAAATTTTAAAAAAATTCTGAGAGTAAATAAGTTTTTACATTAATATCGTTTGGCTATTCTATTAATAAAAGTATAAATTTAATGCATAATAAGTTTATCAAGTCTATTATTATTAATTCTAATTATTTTATTCTATAAATACTAAAATATTATATAAAATTGTAGAAAAATATTCTGTTATTTTATTTAAAGAAAATAAATAAATTTTAAAAAAATTCTGAGAGTATATCATAATAGAAATTGAGAGTAAATAAGTTTTTACATTAATATCGTTTGGCTATTCTATTAATAAAAATATAAATGTAATGTATAATAAGTCTATCAAATCTATTATTATTAATTCTAATTATTTTATTCTATAAATACTAAAATATTATATAAAATTGTAGAAAAATATTCTGTTATTTTATTTAAAGAAAATAAATAAATTTTAAAAAAATTCTGAGAGTATATCATAATAGAAATTGAGAGTAAATAAGTTTTTACATTAATATCGTTTGGCTATTCTATTAATAAAAATATAAATGTAATGTATAATAAGTCTATCAAATCTATTATTATTAATTCTAATTATTTTATTCTATTAATAATAAAACAAATTAATATAATATTTTTAAAGAATATTAATAAATTTTAAAGAAATTCTGAGAGTATATCGTCATTGAAATTGAAAGTTTATATGTTTTTTTATATATCGTTTGGATAACGATTATCATAGAATAAATAATATTTTTCTCATAGCTACACAATGAATATATCGTTTGGAATGTTAACGTGAACAAATTATTGTTAGTTTCCTATTTCATTTTCAATTTAACTGGAAGCCTTTCTAAAAAATTGAAAAAAAGCGAGGCAGGTATAATGTTCTCAGGTGTAGCTGTTGAAGGCCGCCGTCGGTATTCATGAATCGATTTATTGGATAAATTTGTAAAATGTACATGCTTTGATCTTTTGCTCTTTTAAAGATGGTTTTTACACGTTTTTGTTGGGGAGTTTATCTGGATGGAAAGGGTGAAATCAGACGGCTGCAGTTAGTTTCTTTTTTAAATAAAGCTGCGGAAAATAGAGCAAGTTACATTTGATTGAACCCGCTTTGGTAAGATTACAAAGACGTTAAGATAATAAATTTCATTTATAAAAATTGTTCAATAAACTTTTGAAGCAATTCTAAGGAAAACCTTGTTTGACAATTATTTGTTTCACGTAATTTTGTTTAAAAATTATATGTTCATCACTATATATTATTTAAAAAATATTTTTATTCATATGTAAAGAGTCATGAATGACTAGTGCTCTGTAGAACAGGTTTTGGTTTGAGTCCCAGCGGTATTTAGCGGTATTTTTATATTTATTAGCGGTCCACGTATGTTTGTAGTGATTAGTGATTCAGAATCGACTTTTAACGTAGGACTAATCGTTTCGTACTGATATAATCGGACCGTTTCGGACTAATATGGCTGTAGAGCAATGGGCGTAGGGCTGACAACCCTACATCGTGAAAAGAAAACATCTCCTGTCTAGAAATGTGCCAGTAGGCTGACGGCCTTGACCCACCCATTATGGCGCTGTTGCGCCAGTAATGCTGATGAAAAAAGTCATAAGTCATGATCTCTCTTTCTCTCTCTCTCTCTCTCTCTCTCTCCTCTTCTATATATATATATATATATATATATATAATTTACTTCCAAATTTCGCCTAAGATATTAGGAATTCTAATACAAAGCATAGATCAACTGAAAAAATTGGATCCCTATTCGTTAAGAAATGACGTTAGAAATTATTCGTTAAGAAATTATTCTTTAACAAATGACGTTTTACGCCAATTTGGCGACTTTTTATGGGTGGCAAATTTTTTATGGTTGAAGTTATTTTTTACGTTGATACGTTTATAGACAGACTGTAGTAAAATCAATGATTTGTTTTTCTTATCCCACGTGGTAGACAGCAACATCTAGACCAAAGTCCATGAATCTGTGGAAGAAAGGGAGGGAGGGTAGCTCTCATGGAAGAAGGGGGAGGGGGCTAGATTCTGTTGTGATGGAGCACCCATTGGTAGAAGTCTTACTTGGCTCCGTGACGCTGGAAAAGGTGGCCTTCCGGGTTGACTTTTTAGAGGGAACTTATCGTATAGGAAAAATCTCGGAAAACTTCCACAAGGTAGTCCGACTCAAGAGGCAACTGAAAATCACAAACGCCATCATCGTTTTTTAAAATAGTGTCTACAATAAAGCGACCAGTGGATTGAACTTCAGTCCTAACGCTCAGCAATGGCGCACGTTGCCACTAAGCTGCGAGCAGGGCAAATAAAGAAATAAGACATTCTAACCTCTGAATTGCAAGCAGCTAAAATTTTGTTTAATAAATAAGAAAAATTTGCAGCATCATTTTACCAATGAAAATGTCCTGCTTTAATTTAGACTCCCATACCACCGAAGTAGTCACTATTTTTGCAGCCCGAAATATATTGCCAATAACTTTATGTTACCGTAGTTCAATTCAAGGAATTCCTCTTTGCCTTGCCTACATGTTGGAACTTGGAATCCATGTGGGTGAGTTTAGGGGGGAGGGGGAGATATAGTATGTGGAAGAAAGAAAGTTTTTATAGAGGTGTTCATGAGAGCTGTAGAAATATTTTTGTAAAAAATATTTTTGAGCTCCAGACTGATTTTCATTGTTAAAATTGCGATGACACCTAAGAAAAGAAAATTATCCAATCATATCAGAATTGACTCTAAACAAAAAATCGCAAGTTGATCCATAGAAAAGGGAGAGATATCAGAAAACCAAAATGAATCTATAAGGTCGAAAATGGCATTGCTAGAGCTGAAGAACGCAAATATGCTGTCCTGAACATGCGTGAATCTAAAGAAAGTTGATTTTCTGAAGCAGTCTAATAACGGGTATGTGCTAGTTGATATATAAAGAGAATAGAATATTATTGAATAATGTATAGCCCCCTTGTAGTTAATGTGATGGCTTCTACAATAAAAGACCCCAGTTCTAAGTTCGGCATCAGATTTGAACCGAATAATAAGTTTTTTCATGTTTAAGTTAGTCATGACTACGATATATCAATAGACTAGAGCAGGGGTCTCCAAACCACTGGCCGCGGGCCAAATCCGGCCCGCCGGAAGATTCTATCCGGCCCGAGGATAGAATTTTAATTTTCCAGTCCGAGGCAAATTAAAAGAAATATAAATTTATACATTATATATCCATCTCCTTTTCTACTTTGAGGAAATATTATTTTTTTTCTTCCTTTTTTCAAAGGACTGATGATCTTTTTACTTTCTCTATTTTTGTTCCACAAAACCTAAATCGACGGAAATAGCAAGCACAGACAGCTTTCAATCGGAAAGGATTTGCAAGTTGAATTAATTGAGTTACGTTCTAACAATCATCTCAAGCAGTTGTTTCTAAATATGCCGAAGTCCGAGTTTTACAAATCAATATCGAAAGTAGGTTTCCCAAATTCAATATCTCACGGCCAGAAAATCAGTGCTGTGTTTGCTTCATCTGATATATGTGAACAAGTGTTTTCAACTATGAAGTGTTAACTTGGAAAGAATTATTTCAGAAGTAGACTGGCAGATGAGCATTTGTGATTCCTTATAGTGAGGTTCTCACTTCGAACCTCACTATAAGGAACTTTTAAAAATGAAATCTCGATTTCATTCTGCTCATTAACATATTTAAATTGTAATACTTGTATATTGTTTTTAAAATATTAGCAAAATTTTCCTTGGCCCACCAAATTTTTTTTTTCAATTTTTGGCCTGCGACCGAAAAAGTTTGGAGACCCCTGGACTAGAGTGTTCTTCCATTTGGGTTGAAAGAGAAATAAATCATCAAATACCCCCCTTGATAGTATTTATTTTTGATTGCTGTGAAGCAAGGCATCAGCGTTGACTACGAAAATAATAGTTTCTTTGTAACGTAACATAACGTAACAGCAGATGTTTTGTTGGAGTACCAAGGGCACCCGTACCTCCATATCAATAATTATTCTTAAAAAGTTACATAAATTTAAATCCAAAAATAAAATTTTCAAAAGGAAGAAATTAAAACAGCACATCCTCTGTAAAGATATTAAAAAGAAATAAAAGGGTTAGTAAATGTTTCAACATTTAAAATAATAGTTATTTAAATTTAATAAATAAATCTGACAATAAAAGAATTTAAAATAACCATTACGAAACATAAAATGAGTTTGCCTGGTCTCTTTGTAGAGATCCAATAACTGCGCAGAAAGGTAGGAACATAAATGCACTGCAATGGGAAAAAATCATTGATGTGTATTAATAAGCTTATGTATTAATTAAAATATTAATTTATTTACATAAAATGTATACATAGTTTGTACGGCATTAGATAAATTTTTATACAAATGTAGCGAAAATTATGTAGAGGTATTCATCAACGTTTTCTTTATTATGTTGTTGTATGATGCACTGGAGTCTCAGATTATATATATATATGGATGCAAAGATGAATATATATGTCTTTATTATAGAATTTTAAATCTTTGTTACAACTGTTGACTTTTCTAAAACGAAATTTTCTAAAATCTAAATTTCTTTAAAATTTCAATTTTTTTTTTTTTTTTTTTTTTTTTTTCTGTTGGAAGTACATATTAAGTTATATTTTAATTTGACATTATTTAAATCTTAAGGGTTTTTTTGGTGTGCGTGTTTAGCATAGATAAGCCGCATGCACCACTCATGTATCCCACGGACAGCCCAACGAGTGATGAAGGAAGAGACAGTGCCTCCGGGAACTGCCCCATATTTGCGTCTCATAGGGAGAAGATCAGCAAAATTCCAGAGAGAGAAAGGGAGTTTTTTCCAAATATTTTCTCACAATCAAAAATAGAGCCTCCTCGTTTCTGATAGCTTCATTTCGATCCAGGAAAAAATTTTTATTTTTCGTAATTTTTCTTTCCGTGTGAGTATTTTTTATTCACTTTTTATTAGCATTAAAGCTTTTTTGCTCGCTTTACGTTCTTCCGCCAACCTTCGATGAGCGCTCTTTACATTTGCCTCGCATAACAACCACTCTGTTTACATGTATGATAGACTCTGCCCTCTCTTTCCTTTTTAAACTTTCTAGGAATGGCACTGCATAGGTTAAAACTCAAAATTACTTCAAATATTTATTAAAAGTTAAATATTTACTTAAACTATTATTTTTGCATTTTTAAATTTTAACTTTTTTAAATTTTGAATACTAACAGTAATTTCTCTCCTTTTTATTTTTACACAGAGCATAGGCCAACGGCCGTACCATGCTGAATATACCGGTTCTCGTTAGATCACCGAAGTTTAAGCATCATTGGGCGCGGTCAGTACTTGGGTGGGTGACCACCTGGGAACACCGCGTGCCGTTGGCAAATTTGGGACCTGAATGGCCGAGTGTCTAGCGCTCTGAACCTCGGTGCCACAGGTTTCGGGTTCGAATCCCGGCGGTGCCATGGATGTTTGTAGTGGTTCGGAATCCACTTTAAGCTGTAGGTCCCAGTCTCCTATGACTGTAAGAGCGTCCCGGAGCAAAAGTCAGGCTTCTACCTACGGGTGCTCCATCACAACAGAAGTTGCTTCCTTCCCCTTCAATCATGAGTACGTATGGGCTCGTGGCCTTGGCCAACCAAGTGGGATAAGAAACAACAACAACAACACAGAGCATGTGCTCTTTTAATATTATTCTATTTTCAATAGCTTTAAATTGGTAAAATTAATAATTAAGATTTTAAATTCTTCGGAGGTACAGGGTAATCCCTAAGTACTCCAATTATACACTAGCCTCTGCTCTGCTCGTTTCTGATAGCAGTGATTGTATCTATGCCTCCAATGGAATCGAACCTAAGTCCTCTTGCATACTAGTTGCGCACATTGTCATTGGAGCACGAATCAGATTTAAGGTTGCATGTAGTTTTTTCTACAAGACCACAACAACTTGCATTTTAAAAAATGGAGCTTTGAAGTGAAATATCTTTGGTATACAAATTTTAAATCCGGCATGTTAAAAAACCTGAAATTTATATCAGTACTGTTCAATGGACAATTTCTGCATAAAAAATTAACTTTGATTTGTGAGCGATTGAAGAGATATAGTCTCCCAAATTAATGAAAAAATTCCACAATCCTTGTTTATAATTAAGATGTTTATTATTGGTTTAAGGGTGCACAGAAGATCTACCTCCCCGTGGTGCACCTGGTAACACTTTTTAGTGGCTAAAAGATCTGCAACTTGGCATTATTGTTAGATGAATGAGCTCTGTTTCAGCATGTTTTTGTTATATTATTTTGTTGTTGTTGTATGTTGTATGTTTTTGCTGTAACTGTTCATAATCTGCCATTGGAAATAAAAATAAAAAAAAAAAATAAATAAATTATTGGTTTAAAGATTTTTTTTTTCTGTTTGTTGTGTTAATGAAACTTAAGGCAAGAATAATTTCATTATCAAAAATATTATAGGAAATTTCGACTGTATATTAACGTGTACGTATGTCGATTTTATGTTTTTACAACAATAATTTTAATTCTTTAATCAGAATCAATTTTATGTAGATTTTTATTTATTTATTTATTTTTTTTTTATACATCGGTGGGCCTCGTCTGCACTGATGTATAATTATAAGGTAAGGGAACTGATAGGCGATGAAGGGAAAACTTTTCTCGGCAGCTGTATCGTATGGGGAAAAACGCCAAAAAATTCCCTACAAGATAACCCCAATCGCCAATGCAAACTTGCACACGCTGCTACAATCGCCATTGTATCATGCCATTTTTGAAAACAGTGACTGTATAATGTGACTAATCCTCAAAGTCTTGCAATGCGGGACGGACATCCCATGAGCGATCTAACTCATGGATGGTGGGAAAGGGGGCAGCTTCTGTTGTGATGGAGCACCCGTAGTTAGAAGTCTGACTTTTGCTCCTTGACGCTCTTACAGTCCTATGAGACCAGGACCTACGGCTTAAAGTGGATTCCGAACCATTACAAGCATCCATGGCACCTCCGGGACTCGAACCCGTAACCTGTGGTACCGAGCGCCAGAGACTCGACCATTCAGGCACGTGACTGTATAATGGATACAACCAGCAAATTCGAACTTAAATTCTCTTAGACTCTAGAGCAGGGGTTCTCAAACTTTTTTGAAGTTGAAGGGGGAAGGGGGGCATACGAAGACTTACAAATAATTGTAGGTGTACTATACATAAATTTCTGAGAAATAAGAATTCGCTACTAATTCCTCACATTTTTATACCCAGATGGTCAACTTCACAGACTACTATTTACACCAAGTGTGTAATACATCAATTTCAATTTTTCTATTTACACCAATTTCCGCCCCCACAATTTCTAGAAACACCATTTCTCCCACTCAAGTAATCTCTCCTTCAAATTTCAATAGCATCTTTACTCAACCTGACCTAATGGCTCTTCTAGCTCTATTCAACGAATAGTACAAACCTTCCCAAATCAGTTTCAAGGTCTTTAACAAATGCCCTCTGGATAAGTTAGCAAGTCTCAGGAAAGTTCTTTCTTTAGCAGCTATAGTAGATCCACCTTAAATTACTTTCATCATTTTGTCATGAAGAATAATTTGTATTGGATTTTATAAGTTTCATATTACAGCTGATATTATGAATATTTTTATTTATATGCCTCACCTCTTTCTACAAGAGGTAAGACATACAAATAAAATTGCCTCATTGTGAGGCTAGATAGCTCCACAGGAAACGTCTAACATTAAATAAAAAAACTCAAATATCAAGCAATATACAGAAATCACCGGAAGTTGAAATACAAATTATTTTTTTTGTTTCTAATTTACAATCTAAAATACAGACATGCGATTCTGATAAACAGTTCATTGCACACTAATTTATTAAATTTTATATTATTTTGACATCATGCATAATTTTTTTTTCTAATGCAGCTTGGCAAACACTTAGACAACTTAGTCTTGGATGCCTTAAGGCAAGCGCTGCACAGACGTTACACACTTTGCATTACCCAGGGGGCGCGTGTAACTTGAAGATAAGCCACCTAAGCGGAGTAACAATGCCCCTCAACGCTCTACGATCCTATTAGACCGGGACCTACGGTTTAAAGTGGATTCCGAACCACTACAAAAATCCATGGCACCGTCGGGACTCGAACCCGAAGCCTGTGGTACCGAGCGCCAGAGAGCTAGTCACTTGGCCATTCAGGCCCCTATCATGCATAATTTGCAAAATTACATTTTTCTATGCAAATTCCTCTTTTAGGTTTGGTTTGGTTTGTCACTCTACTGTCATTTTGTGTACACTTTAGGCCTACAGTTTAACGTGATTCCGAACCACTACCAAACATCCATGCCACCGCCAGGATTCGAACTTGAAGCCTGTGGTATCAATGCCAAGTGGCTACCAAGCCGCATTCCCCTTGAAGTGAAAAAAAACCCGAATGTTTCATTAATTCTTCATTATTTTAATGGTGAATGTCAAAAAAGTTGTTTTATAATTAATTTTTACACTTTTTTTGTGGAAAATGCATTTGTTTCACAGTAGAAAAAAATGCCTCATTTTTTTTTTTTTTTATTCGAACATTTTGATTTGTAGAAAAGATTTCAAGTTTCATAATTCTATCAGAAATAACGTGGATAAACGAATTGCCTAAATAATGCAAGCAAATAATTAATTTTAAGTTCAATTAAGATTTTTGATAATTATTTATTCGTCTGCGCTCTGGCGCTGTCTGTCTGGCGCTCGGTGCCACAAGTTTCGGGTTCAAGTACCGGTGATTCGTGGCACATGAATTTCATTGGCATTCGGCAGTGATTGGCAGTGATTCATGTCCACTTTAAACCATAAGTCCCGGTCTAATATGGCTGCAGAGCATTGGGCGTAGGGCTAACACCCCTTCCCCATAAAGAGAACACATCTGTTTCGGAATCTGTTAATGGGCAGACGGCCGTGGTCCAACATGGTCTGTAGTACCAATGAGTTAGTTATTTGGATTTAAACAATGCATTTGCGTATTCTGAAAATTTAAGGCATTTTTTTATAAAAAAAACATTAAAAATGATGGAATAATGCTATTAAAGGCAAATTAAATTACTGAAGACACATAATTATAAGATTTTTGCCAAATATCTTTATGTTATACATTATTGAAAAATGTTGGCCATATATACGTATATATAAAATAACTCCCTGGCACTACAATCCATGTTGGATCATGACCGTCTGCCTACTGGCAGACGCCGAAACAGGAGATATTTTCATTTTACGAGATAGAGTTGCCAGCCCTACTACCAACGCTCTACAATCATATTAGACCGAGACCTACGGTTTTCATATGTTTGAAAACATATTAAAGCTCATAAGCCGGAATGTCCTTCCGTTGGGACCTCCGTTGAAAACATCCAGATAACACGCTTGAGAATGCTCGTTGCAAATTGCGGTGTCCCAATGTTAATTTAATGCAGTCCTACCTCCATAGTTCATATTATGTAACGCTGAATTTGTTAAATACCTGTCATTGCTGTAACAAGAGACCTCAGGTCCGAGAACCACATTTTAAAACTATATCATACAGTTCATAAAATTATTTTATATGAATATATGAGTCTATTGGCCGAGTGGTTAGCGCTCTGGCACTCGGTGCCACAAGTTTCCCGTTCATTTCCCGGCGAGGCTATGGATGTTTGTAGTGGTTCGGAATCCATTTTAAGAGGTAGGACATTGTCTAATATGACTGTTGGGCTTAGGATTGGCAGCTCTACCCTGTAAAAAGTCATCGTCGCGGAGCCAAGTCAGGCTTCTACATACAGGTGCTCCATCACAACGAAAGTTGACACCCCCATTTCCTCCTTCTATGAGACCACGTGGGTTCTTGGACTTGGTCAGATGCTGCCGTCTAGCAAATGGAATAAGAAAAAACAAATTCCTTCATAAAAATATTTTTTTGAAAATTCACAAATAATAAAAGGTGCAAATGAAACGTAATAAATATTTAGACAAGAAAACAAAATGAACAAATGATAAATGTTAAAAAAAATGTTTCTGCAATTTAGATATGAGGAAGTATTATACATATTCATACATTTTTGTCGCAATTTTATATATGCTATTATAATTTTTAGATATGTATGTCTTGCTACAAATTATTGGAACTTAAACCTAACATTTTTCATCGTTAATTAGAGAACAAGTTTTTTTTAATTTAGATGACTCAAAAAATGAATCAAGTCAAAAGATCAATATTTCGTCAAGAATGAGCAAGATGGAGCCTGAATGGCCGAGTGTCTAGCGCACTGGCGCTCTGTACCACAGGTTTCGGGTTTGAGTCCCGGTGGTGCCATGGATGTTTGTATGTGGTTCGAATCCACTTTAAGCCGTAGGTCCCGGTCTCCTATGACTGTAAAAGCAAAAGTCGGAGCAAAAGTTAGACTTCTACCTAAGGGTGCTCCATCAGAACAGAAGCTGCACCCCTCTTCCCTCCTTCCATGAGGGATACGACACCAACAACAATGAGCAAGATAAATGCTTCTCCTGTCTTCGGTAAAGAGAGGGACAATACTCCATGCCCCTCTAGAGAATGTTTATGTCAAATCGGTGTTGTACTGAAGACCAATGTTGACTCATCTACTCATCAGGGACTTTTAGAAGTGTGAATGCCTCCTCATTGGGGAAAAAAATATCTACTTTTAATTTATGGAAATTAAAATCGCCATGTTATTTAAAATTTAGGAAAAATATGCCTGGCACATGGCTAAATGACAACTCGCGTCGCTGGTGAGCATTAGGAGATTCAATCAGCTGGCGGCTTTGCTGTAGACACTGTTTAAAAAAAAAAGAGGACACTCGATGCTATTTGTGATGTACAGCATCTCACTTCATTAGTCAGACTACCTGGTGGAAGTTTTCGGGGTTTTCCCCCATACGATACGAAATACAATGTAGTTCCCCCCTAAAAGTCCTCCCAGAAGGCACTACCCTCCTTCAGCATCAAGGAGCCGAGTCAGTCTTCTACCTACTCGTGCTCCATCACAACGGAAAAGCTTCTCCTCCCTTGTTTTCCTCCTTAAAAGGGACCACACGGGTTCTTGGACTTGGTGTAGATGTTGCTGTCTACCAAGTGAGATAATTATATATATATATATATATCAGGGGTAGGGGTAAAAAGTAAAACAATTTTAACAGAGAGTTCAATTTGACAGTTTATGAGCATGCGTTTCATGGATAAAGATAAATTGAAAGTCTCTGTTTCAAAAGGGATATTAAGTATGCAGATAAATTATGTTTTTTCAATAATCCGATAAAAGAAAACTAAAAACCAAAGTATTTTCCCTTTGAACACGTAGATTAAATAGCCAGAGAAGTCAAAATATTTAAAACGGTGTCAAATTTTTGCAAGTTCCCTTATCTGTGAAAAGAAACATATTCATCTTCATCGGATTATAGGCATTTACTCGTTCGTTTGACGTTGCTATGGATAACGAATGTGATCGAATACGCCTTGGCTTCCTATTTTGGCAGCTTTAACGCGTGAGAGCTGAAGTTGAATAAAATATTTGAGAATGAGAAAATGACATTATCTGTGCAATTAAAAGTGATTTCAATTTCTATTTCCAAATGCGGTTTGTCTGCTCTGAAGAAAAGAATTTCAATTGAAATGTTTATTAGTGAGAGCCTTCTTTTGCTTCTTGATCAGGATTTCTTAATCTTCTTGAAAATTCCCCCTTTGTATAAAATTTCCATTTACACAGCCCAGTCACATTAATGTGACCACCACCTACTTTCGACGTCAACGTGAAATAACCAATCACAAAAGGAAGGTGGCAGCCCATTGCAGTGGAGTGTATTTAAAGGATGTCCTAGGGCATCGGAAAGCTTTTCAATCATTATATTTATTTATAATCGAATTGTATAAGCCGGTCTGCCAAAGGTGATTATTCTGGCTTTTGACAGGTGGTCACATTAATGTGACTGGACTGTGTATAAGGGAATGTCCTGATTTTAGATATTTGTGAGATTTATCTACAATTAAGGAATTTCAGAAAAGGAGCCGAAATTCGGAGCATATTCGAATAAATTGGGAGAGTTGGCAGGTAGGATATATATGTATAAATATATATATATATATTGTATGTGTGTGTGCTTGCGTATTGCTAAAATGTGGAAACCGTCATTTCCCAAAATAACTGGATATTTCATGAAATAAATGATTGAATCAGTTAAATTATATAAAATTATTGGATTCTATAATTTAATTATAAAACAGCGATTTGTGAAAAATCCACATTTGAGTATTATTAAAAAATTCTTCAGAATTACTGAAAAATTTTCCTCTCCAATTTCATCTGAAACCGTTCGATAAATATTCATATCAGCTGGATTATATGGGAGCTCTGTCAAATAAACATTTTTCGTTAAGTGGGAAAAATAGAAATCGTAGGTCCTCGAAATCAATGATAAATTAACCTGAAACCTGACAATGATAATTAACCTGAAATCATGTCTTTACAGATAAAAGCAAATATAATATAATATAAAATTATACGTCCATTGGAAGCAAAAATATTATATTTACTTCCAATGGACGTATAATTTTATGTAGAAGAAAAACTAAAGAACTTTATCCCAAGAACTTAATTAGAACAATAAAGAATAATATTTAATTGGAACAATAAAAAATAATACGTAATTAGAACAATAAAGAATAATACGAATGTAATTGGAACAACAACGAATAATATGTAATTGGAACAATAAAGAATAATATGTAATCGGAATGATAAAGAATAACTGTGGATCTTCCTGGTGTGAGGATGCGTATAGCATCAGGACAAGGTATTTTGGTATATAGTTAACGACATAATGAATCAAGTTCTTTATTTAAATAAACCCATTTAATTATTAGACAAAGTTTAGAAGTTAGAAACAACTTTTTTTTTATCAAGATAACAATTAAAAACACACCACTCTGAACATTTATGTTTAGTAACTTTATAATTGGCCAAAATTTCTATAAACACTACCTCATTCGCAGCATTTAAAGATACCAGATTACATTTAGACAAAACTGGTTTGCCTTGTCGCTCTGTGGTCATTTTTATTCTAATGAGACAGAATCCTACAGTTTAACGCAGATTCCGAATCGCTAACAAACATCAATACCACCGTCAGGTTTCGATCCCGAAGCCTATAGTATCAATGGCCAGTGCGCTAGCCACTTGGCCATCAGGTCGCCAGAGAAAACTGGAGATTAGAGTATGAAAACAAATTTTAAAATTAAAAAATAATAATCGGTGAATGGAGGAGTATTGATGTCGAAATTCCAAAAAGAACCAGTGAGTTCTATGTCCGGACATTTTAAAGCTGCAGAAGATGCTGCTATTAAGATCAAGAGATTAAACTGGCCTACTCATGTATTTAAAATGAATGATTTAAACCCTGTAAAAAGACTCATTTTGGCAAAGCCACAGGGACAAAGAGGAAGACGATGACCCAAGTTGAGATGGATAGACGCAGATGAAAAAGATTTTGCTATACTGAAGGTTAAGAATTGAAAAACCATTGTCATCCAGAGGATGCATAGAAATCTCTTCAACGGAAAACCTTGGCTCACTCTGGGCTGCCGTGCTATTGATGATGATGTAGATGCTACAGAATATCCTATTAAGTACTAATTAACCAATATGCTACACTGTTATCTATTAGGTAGAGATTTCTTTCTAAGTGTACGAATATTTTTTATGAAATAACCTTTTTTTTTTTTTTTTTTTTTTTTTTTTTTTTTTTTTTACTTTGTGATTACTGATTTTTTGAAATAAAAATAAGTTACGCTATGATTTAAAAATTTTTTTGTGGAAATGTTATAAAAGTTATATATTATTAAAAAATTCTTATTCTTAAATATTATTTTTTTGTATTAATGGATAGAGCAGTATTTCATTGAAATTTTTTTTTAGTGCTCAAAGAATTTTGAGATACTATATATTAATACACAGATAATGCATAAAATTTTGGAAGCAGCATAATTCTTTTAAAAAAGTTTCGGAAATAAATCCCATAAATAGTAAATAACTTTGAACGATGTAATAAAAAAAAAAATGCAAAAGACTGAATTGGATACAAAATAAAGCAAACTATGAATGAATGAATATAATAAAAATATGCAAACCAGTCATGGATTACACTCTATTTAAGAAATTTTTTTTAAGGATTTAAAAATTTATACAATTTTTAATTTACGATTTAAGAATTTTCCAAGCTTTATTTTATTTCTTCAAAGCAGATTTTATTTCGAAGCTTGAAGAGAATTTAATAAGTTTCATAGTTCTCTATTTCAATCGCATGCAAATTTGTAATACTGAGATTATTACTAATTTCAGAGTTCCAACAGCTATATAAAACGTTACTAATTTTATTTTTGATATGTGATGTTAGATCTTTGATATGTGTGGATTTCGGCAAAAGAGCAAATTTAGTTATTGCTTGGATTTTTAAAGTTAACAATTGAAAATGACAATCCAATTGTCATTATTATTAAAACGTTTTTAAAATATACAGAATGAAAATATAAAGACAAATCCGTAATGATACATAAATCATTAACCTATTTGGAATTCAAAAATTGAAGAAAGTGTTTTCCTGTATCTTTTTTGAAGTGGTCTACAGTTTCCTATGATTTTGTTACATCTTGGCAGATACTTGTATGCCTTTCTTTTTTAATAATTCCATAATGTTGTTCATGAAAATTAAATTGGAATTTTTTACTAAAATATTTAATATACCATAGGATCGAAGAAAAAAAAGGAATTCTTTATTTGGCTTTCTCCTTTCGAACTGAAAACGGAAATTTATACTCCGAAACTTGCGTTTAAAAAAAATTATTTGCAAAAGAGATTTTGTAAAAGTTAAAGAAAATAGTTTAACATCTTTATGTACTCCACAGCAAATCTATTTCAAAACTACCTTTAGTAGGAAAATACACAAAGCATTTTCACAAATTAAAATAACTTTCCAGTAAGTACTGTAAACATACTTTTATAATAACACGGAGAAAGTGTGTGGATTTTATTTGTAAATGCTACAGATTTTCGCATGTGTACAAACACATATGCTGTTGGCAATACAGAGATAGTTAATCTTTATGCCATAAATAAGGGCTACACCACTGTTACGCATTTAGCACTACCCAGGGGGCACGCGTAGCTTGAAGATATACTACGGAAGCTAGTAACACTACTCCCACAACGCTCTACGATGATATTAGACGGAGACGTACGGTTTAAAGTGGATTCACAAACACATACGTGAGAGATTGTATTCCATTTCTTAAACTTAACTTGACTCGTATATTAAGATTTATGCTCGCTAATGCTGCTTTATTTCAATTTATCCAAATGTTGGTAAAATACGAGAGATAAAAAAAGTGAAAATTGAACATTTATAACGCAACTACTAGAAAACTCAAAATTCTGTACTCCGTGATGATACTATATGTCAAAAATGGTGGATAGAAATACAATTTGAAAAGAAATAAATCGTTCCCATTTCTTATTCTAACAAGTCTTTATCAAGATATCAAATGTGTTCTTTATTTGAATAGTTTGATTTCAAATGCACTAAAACTACTTAAATGATTATTTGTGAGAAAATATCAACACAAATGAGAATCCCGTTTCTCTACGATCGATAATTAAATAAATTTCATTATTTTTCATTACATATTTAAAAAGCGTGCATTTATATTCAAAAATTAATAAGGTTACAATAAATTAAAAATGAAAAAATTAAGCATAAATATTAATGATTTATTTGTTTCGAATTCAAATTTCGGTCAAAAAGTAAAAATGAGATATGGGCCACTAAAAAATCATAATTTTTTAATTCATTATATATATTGATATATATATATATAGATGATTGTTTAATATTTAAAAAATATTATTCCTTAAATCATATTTTATTATTTTGGCAAAATATGCTATTCAATTTTGATATAACTTTTTTTTTGAATGGCAGTGGAAGCATAGGTTGCCAGAAGAATGCCAGAAGACTTTCTTATTACCCAATCGTGTCGGTCTTCCAATCAAATACAGCGAATGAGGTTTGAGATGTGAGTAGCGCTGTAGTTCGTTTTTCCTTATTCCTGTTTCCAGTACTTTTAGGTATTCGAGATTTGAATCAACACCGATAAGTCTTGTTTTGGTCTTGTCCTGTCGTCAGCTTCACTATTGCCGTTTAGCCGACAACACTTTTTTTGGAGATTATTATCAAGAAATGTAAGTTTGTAATTTTTAAAATATTTATTTAATTAATCCAAATTATTATTTCGATTTAATTTATTATTAATTGATACAAATTCTCAATGAAATGCAAATTTATAGTCCGCTAAAATATTTACGCATATTTTAAAAAAAAATCTTTCATTTTAAATATAAATTATTACGATTTCATTTTATCTGTAAAACTATAAATTGTATATTATTGTGTATTCTTTTAAATAAATATAATTATGTATTATAAAAATAAATGCTGCCGATTGTAATATCATGCATATTGCTAAATATTAATTGAAATTTTTATGTAAATGGTTTCGTAATAAAACATAAAATAGTGTATACAAATTTTAAAAATTCAACAAATAATTGACTTTTATTTGAAAAATTTTAAAATACTATTTAATTAGGTGGATAACAAATTTTATTCATAAGTTCAAAAATACGAAGATAAAAATATTTTATTTAATGTTATTTATCTTGATTTCGTAAAAATGGTAATTATTATAATTCTCTAATTGATATTGTATAAGCCAAGTGGAAAAAATGCTTTTTTTTCTTTTTTGTTGAACTTGTACCTGCCATATTAATTCACAATATTAGTATCTATGTGAAATTTTTTTAATCTAATGTCAAAGAATTATTAAATTTAAGTCCTTCTAGGAGTAATGAAATGAACACAGTGATAAAAAATTGCAAAACTATGCTTCTTTTTTTCCCCCATAGAGATGTAATCTTCAATAAATGTCCAAGGTCTTCCCATCTGGACACTTGTCTAATAGGGAGTGTCCAGATTGACGGGCCTTATAAAATCAAAGTTCAAATTGGTAGGGACAGGAATCCCAATATGAAATATTTAAAAAAATATATTCCATGGGAAAACATATTTGCAATTTTTTTTTTTTATTGTAGGAACAGAACCACATATATAATTGTTGATTGGAGATAATTTGTTCTTTTAATATTATTACAATAGCTGACATCTCTTATTCAGTTCCAAGAAAATCATGATTGCAGCCTTAAAAGAACTTCAATTTATTCTAATTAGACCATTGCATTATATCATCTAAAATTTTTCACATTAAAAAAAAATTAAACCTTAATAATATTGTAATGTTTAGCATATGCTTTAGACTGGCATCCAAATTGTTTGCATTATATTGCTTTTCAGACATAAATTAAGAAATATTTTTCATACAATGCTTGTCTCGTTAAATAAAACGGTCTTAGAATATTCTTTTTTATCTTGTATTTTTAAAATTAATATAGCTCCATGACTAGATTATTAATTTGCATTTAGGAAGAAGATCTACTGTGGAAAGAATTGCATGATATTAATTTTTTCTACTCTAAATTGTTATAAAATAAACAGTATATCATGATCTTAAAGGGGGAAAAAATTGTTTTATGGTATCATTATTCAAATTCTAAGATTATTGACCACATGAAACTAATGACAGAACTTAGCCCAGAAAAACTTAAAAAAATTATTCAATCAACCTAATGTGGACAAGTGGGAAGGAATAAATTCTTTATTAGTGAAAATTGGAAAATATTGGTTAGCTTTTGGTACTTATTCGTAATCTATACCAAAATCAATTAAAAAGTGTTTTGAAGCAATGAATATTCGACGAAATACTAAATTTTTCGTATGCGGTTTAAAGACTATTCTTATGCAAAATTTTTGTTGAGTATATTTTTCTTTATGTATTATTGCTGTTATAATTAATTTATTCTAAATGATATTTAAATACAATAAAAAATTATATTTGAGGTTGATCTAATTATTTCAAAGAAATAAGTGTTTATTATTTTAATAACTTCTAACACAATTTCTATAAATAACGTGTTTATGCAAAAATTTGTGTGAAACACTGTGTTTTAATTATCATTCCTTCAGATTATTAAATGCATAATATATCACGTTAAAGTAAATTTGTATAAGGTAGGCAGTTTTAAATGTTACTTGAGCCAGCATGTGCTAGCTTTTTTAACACTATAACCCCCGTAACAGTTGCAATTCTTGAACCCCTTCAAAAGTAAAATGTAATCCCTGCCTGGTTTTTGGTATAACATTTACCAATTAACTAACAAAATGTGGCATAACTAACAAAATGTGTTTGGTATCACAAATAGAATTTCTTAAATAAATTTACAGATGTTAACTGTTAATTAACAGATGTTACGCTAGATTTTTTTTGAAGTTATTATGGAAAATCATATTTGGTTAATTACAGTAATTAAAATAAAAGATTATTACTTTTCTAAATTCTACACAGTTAAAAAAAATGCTATTTTTCATAATTTTTTTTCAATAAACTATATTACTTAGTGTACACCATAACTATATTGACATAACATTTTTCTTTTGTTATCAAAATGAACTGTTAGTCTGAATGATGAAAATGGAGTTTAATATTTATATTTTGGCTCTTGTGATGCCTATTTTTTCACTTAAAAGTGCTATACAGCATTATCTTTACATCTTAGTGTGAATTGGTTATTTAGATTAGAAAGTAGAGATGTGTGTACACACATAAGCCCCACCCTCTCCCATTGATAAGTCTCATTTGAGGTTAGCATTTCTGAATTTAAGATAGTGGAAAACAAAAAGATAATACATTAAAGAGCTAGGTGAATATATTTTTCACACATCATTTTTCATTTATTCATATTTGCTGAAGAGACTAATATGATAAGCAGTATGACAGTTAATCATTAATTTGGCTTTTTTTATATGATGTACATTATATCTTGTCTACTTAAGTGAGTTTGATTTTAATCATGTATAAATGTCATGTTTCATTTGTTTAGACAATTGATAGAACTTTATATGAGGAGACACTTTTTTAATTTGGCAAAAAGCATTTTTTAGTAGCAGTTTTAAAGAATTAGTTTCATAAAAATTAACATTTTTAAAACTATAGGCTGTATATAACAGCCAATAATCCATTCATCAGAATCATAATGCTTTGATACCACAGGCTTCAGGTTCCAATCCTGGGAGTGGCATGGATGTTTGTTAGTGGTTCGAAGTCCACATTAAACTGTATGTCCGTGTCTAATTAGCGTAAAGTGTGCCCAAAATGACCATAGAGCGACAAACTGAACCAAAATCGCAATGTTTTTTTATGTATATTATGAATTCTTTTTTAGATCTAAAAACTATTTGACTTAAAATTTTCTATTGTAAATATCTTTTTTTTTAAAAAAAAGGTCCAATTTGAAGTGCCAAATTTTTTCCTTCAAGTTGGAACGTTTTTTCCTTCTTGCATTTATTTTAATAAAAATTGGATATGGAACTTGTAACAGTTATCATATTCAACAAGTTGTAAGCATTCTGGTGATTTTGTAATTTAATATCAAAGAAAATTTAAACTTTAAAAAAATTATTCCATTAAATTATTCTTGAGTTGCATTTATATAACCATTTCTATATAGTAGATTATTTATGGTAAATTTGAAAGTTACATACTTGTTTAATTATTTAAAGACTAATCTTCATTCATGCAGGTTGTTTTTTCTCATTGTTATTTGTAATATTTTTTTTAATTTAGTTATCCCTTTAAAGGATTAAAGCTTTTATGCTTTATTCCTCCGAATGGATAACTAAATTTGGAATGGAATGGAAATCATTATAAGTTATTGGCATTTTTCTTCTTTTTAAATGAAAATTTATTTACCTGCCGTATTTTATAAAGAAATTTTGTTTATTTCAGAAACCAAGATGTCATCCGATAGAAAAGCAGTCATCAAAAATGCTGACATGTCTGAAGAAATGCAGCAAGATGCTGTAGATATTGCAACTCAAGCCTTAGAAAAGTATAACATTGAAAAGGATATTGCTGCTTACATCAAGAAAGAATTTGATAAGAAATACAACCCTACTTGGCATTGCATCGTTGGTCGCAACTTTGGCAGTTACGTCACTCACGAAACCAAGCATTTCATTTATTTTTACTTAGGACAAGTTGCAATTTTATTGTTTAAATCTGGATAGACATGACTAATTACTTCTAACTATTCCATTTGAATTCAGAGGACTTGCACATGGCAGCTCATTCTGAAGTTAAATTGCTATAAAAACTGTTTTGTTTCACTCTCATTTGTTTATAAATATTTATTTCAATATGTTGTACAAATTGTACATTTTGATTTTCATGTTTTGAATTTCATAATAAAGATTCATAGCTTAAATGCAGAATGGATTGCTGCTATACCATTAAATAAGTTTTCATGAGTCACTATACTAAATCCAGCTTCTTTTATCATTTGAGCAAATTCTTCCTGCAATAAAATAAAATTTTTAAGTTTACTTCTCTTGAGGATTTTAATTATAAGAAATACTAAATTGCTTATTACCTGATTAGGAAACTTTTGTATACTTTCAACTAAATATTGATAGGATTTCCAATCTCCAGCTATTAATTCTCCTAAAACTGGAATAATTTCATGGGAATACTGATGATATATCCTAGAATTTATTTTTTTAGAGTTAATTCCTCAAATTATAAGTTATGTAAATCTGTAAAATAAAAATAAATACCTGTTAAAAGTTGGATTTTTCACTTCACTAAATTCTATACACAAAAAGCGCCCTCCTGGACGTAAAACTCGAAAAGCTTCTAAAAGAGCCTATTAAAAAAAAAAAAAAAAAAAAGTCACCTGGTTTATTTGAAAGATTGTGCATCTTATAGAAGAAAAATTGCAAAATAAATTAGCAATATGGCATGGTTAAAAATTATAGGAATATCGTTTTACATTTATTTCTATTATACACTTAAATATGATGAGCAAGTATAAAAAAACACCTTAGCTTAGATTAAATTATATTGATTATTATAAGCTTATAAATGGGACATTAAATAGGCTATTAAAATATAAGTAAAAGTTAAATATTTTAAAGAATTGTCATGTTAAAAGATGCTTACAATAGAAAATTCCTTTTGATACAGCATAAATATTCTTTTATTCAGTTTAATTTAAAATTACAAATTTATGATGCGATAATAATCTTGCTAATCATTCTGATAAGGCTAAAAGGTTGTATTATCCTTTTAATTCACAGATTTGATAGCGTGCAATTACACATATATATACACACTAAAGCCTGTATATAAGGTTCCATGTCTTTATGAAGAAAATCATTAAAAAGGCTTATGAAAAGAAGTGAAGGGAATACGATGAAGTATGCATTTAACAAATTAAAATTTAAAGGCTACTTAATTTTTTCATAGACTTCGGTAGTTTTGATGTATTTTCAGATATTTTTTCTTTTGGGTGTATAGCACGATTAATATAATTGTGAGTCAAAATTATCTTTGATATCTGGCAGATTTTACATTGGGTGATGAGAGGAGCTCCAGCAAACCGGAACTAATTCAATGTATGCATTAACAGTCTTTAGTGTTAATAATGTTTTACTTAGGAAAGTCATTTTCTAATATTACTTTTATGTGTATACAGTTGTTTTCTACTCAAGATTCAGTTGTATTAAAAAAATTATTGAACTTAATAAATTCTCATATAAACAAATGTAAGCTTTCCTGAATGTAGAAATTTTAGTGTATAAACAAGGTGTCTGGCCTAAAACTATCCAAAAGCAATGGCTTGTACTGAGATAACCATTGATTAGTTATAGATTTTATTTGCATTAACGATAACTGCTCCAGGTTTCTTTGCAAGTTAATGAAGTTCTATTTTAACACAATTAGATTCCTATTTGAAAATCTGCAGACCTTATCTTTTGCCAAGCATTTAGTAGCATCTGAGGTGTAATTGCATCTCTACATCAGTTAATTTAATGTTTCAAATGATCCAGGCTGCAAACTTTTTGCTGGTATTTTAATAAAGCTACAAAAAAAAAGTTAACATTGAACTTTTTGAGAGATCTGTACAATAATCCATAGAAATCAGGCAATAAGACTTCCTCTTTTAATCCAATGCCCAAGAAAGGTCTTATTTAAAAACTTTGGAACATCTTGCAGAAATATGTAGTTTATGAAGTAACCAAGTTCTCAAATATGAATTTGTAAAAAAATCACTTATTCCATTTATATGCATTCCTAATCACACATTGACTTTTTAAGTGTCCTTTTCATTTTCAATAAATTTGTAGGATTCTCATTACAATGAATATACAACTTTTCTGCAAATGTAGATGATAAATTCCTCACTAAATAACACAGGCATAAGATAATTTGTCTTGTCCTTGATACTATTGAGTAACTTGGTAGAGGTTTCAGCTATAAGGAATTCAGGTTTAATGTGATGGAGTTAATTATACATATATTGACAATTCTTTCCTTTTCTCTCAAGAACATTCCACGAACTTCAAAGGAATAACTTGCACACACTAATATATGCTACAGTGAGTGTAAAAAGTATTTGTACAGTACGACAATTGATTTAAAAGAGATCTGTTCATAAAAATTATAAACAAATTCCATTTTAATTAATTATAAATATATAATAGAACATATTTTCACTAGTTTCATGTGAAATTGACACAAAAATAATTTTATACATGAATAAATATTTACAAAACTGAAACAATCAAACATCTTGTGGTGTAAAAAGTATGCGTACATCAGGCATATATTGGCCAATACAATCATAATATTTCAGCTAATACCTTGTAGGATATCCTTTAGCTCGAATAATTGCCTTGAGCCACCAATTTTGCTGTTATTGA
Organism: Caerostris darwini; assembly: GCA_021605075.1. Classification (NCBI taxonomy): domain Eukaryota; kingdom Metazoa; phylum Arthropoda; class Arachnida; order Araneae; family Araneidae; genus Caerostris; species Caerostris darwini. The sequence continues at coordinate 222,955 of BPLQ01009992.1, forward strand.
GCTAGATATGGCGTCCCATTCTTGATTAAGAGCTGATTCCAAATCATTTTTATTAGAAATATGTGGATCTGATATTTTTATCAAGAACGTCCCGTAAATTCTCGATGGGGTGGAGGTCCAGCGATTGAGGAGGAAATTTCATGAACTTTGGGGTATTATATAGTGTCCAGAGCCTTGTGTTTCAGGTCGTTATGCATGAAAACGTAATCACCATTCAAGCCCATTTTTATTGCACTAGGTCCTAAATTATTTTTTAAAATGTCAATATAAAGTTGATGATTCATAATGCCTTTAATAAAGACTAATTTGCCCACCCCAGAAGCACTCATACAACCCCAAACAAGCAGACTTCCACCCCCATGTTTCACTGTTGGCACTAAATTCTTAGGATGCATTTCTGTATTGCGCTTTCTCCATACCATTCGTCTCCCATCCGATCCAAATATGTTGTATTTACTTTTGTCTATAAAGATTTTTCCAGAAATCTGGACTTTCATTAACGTATTGCTTGGCGAAAGACAATCGCAGCTTCCGATTCTTCTCACTAACACAGAATTTTCGTCTCGCAACACGACCATGGAAACCTTCATTTCTGCATGCATTTCGAACAATACTTACGGAGACTGCTGTTCTTCAGTTCTGATGTTAATGTACGAGCACTTATTTTTGGATCCTTCTTTAATGAACGTACCAGAAATCATCTGTCAGATGATGTCAATAAACATGGTCGCCCAGTACGAGAACTGTTTTGAACCTTTCCAGTGGCAGCAAACTTTTTTATGATTGACTGCACAGTTGAACGGGGTCTACCGACCATATCAGAAATCTTGTTGTATGATTTACCATTTTTACAGAACTTAAATCAGTTCTCTTTCGGAAACACTTGTCTCTGTACTTTTATGACCCATTACAGAATTTCTAGTTTCTCACTATCTTAAAATTTCCACTGAAGAACCTTTTAAGTAACTTACAAGATGACGTCAATTAACTACATCATAATGGCTAAACCAATCACAAAATAACTAAAAAAAAATTGCATTTCTTTTAGTGTACAAATACTTTTTACACCACCAGATGTTGGATTGTTTCAGTTTTGTAAATATTTATTCATGTATAAAATTACTTTTGTATCAATTTCCCATGAAGCTAGTGATAATATGTTCTATTATATATTTATAATTAATTAAAATGGAATTTATGTTTATAATTTTTATGAACGGATCTCTTTTACATCAATTGTTGTACTGTACGAATACTTCTTACACTCACTGTAGGTTTTAAAACTAAATTTCTTTAAAGTGCTATTCAGTGTAGAATAAATTTTGAATTGGGACAGACATCACTCAATTGTAACACTGTTTAACAAGTATCACATATAATTTTAGCTAGCCTAAAACAGCACATTAAAGATGGGTCATTTGTATTCTGATATCTCTCACATCGAAATCTATTCTATGGGCAATTGGTATATTACAGCTAAAAACATACCCAAAGCAGCACTTGACAATGTGCATGAGAAACTTTGGTAGAAAACTTGGAGCAATCTCCTCACCGACAGTGCATCACTTTAATAACTAACATGATTTTTCAGTATAAACCATAGTCTTTGATACCCTAAATCTCTATTCAGAAATGCTGCTTTGAAAAATTAATTACAGCATTAAAAATAAATTTGGTTTTCTAATGTATAGTTAGTATTTAAAACAATTTAAATACTTTTTCTTTAGCTGAATAAGTTTGATATGATAAATAGATGATGCATATTTTAAGAAGCAGATTTAAAAATTATACCTCATCTCTATGGACTACATTTCTAATTCCAAAGGCTATGGTATAAGCATCAAAAGTGTTGTCAGGAAATGGCAAACTTTCCGCATTTCCTAGAATGCAAGTTAAAGCTAGAAAAAGAAATGTATAAATGGCATTGCTATATTTTATTACAGTATAAAAACTAAGCTTCATATTTCGTTCCGGAAAACTAATTCTCAACATTTCTAAGCTAATTCATTAACACAAGCGAAGGAATGCATTTTTTTGGTTTAAAAAACATCTATAAAGAAAAAAAATTTATTTAGGAACTAAAACCCTTAGAATATTTATCTAAATGACATCCTTTCTATATAAAGAAAATATACATAATTTGTTTGGTCTCAAAGGATAGACTGAATTTAAAACAATTTTTGAAAAAATACTAATGGGAATATGATATATCAGCATAACTATAGGGATTCTGTTCTTTATATTTAATTTTCAGAAAATATTTAAAACAAGACAGACAAAACTAAAAAATTGATGTTTCTAATTAAAAAATTTTTTTTAATAATATTTTTATCGAATATTTTTCTGCTTTGTATTTGAATTAAGAGAGAGATTGCTTTATTTATACTAAGCAAATTGTTTTTCATGCACTGAATTTTTAAAACATTTAAAGTAATGGTGTTCATTTTAATTAATTTACATTTAATATCTCTGGCACTCGGTACCACGAATCTCGGCGGTGCCATGGATGTTTGTAGTGGTTCGGAATCCACTTTAAACAATGGTTCCTGTCTAATAGGATTGTAGAACGTTTTGAGGGTGGTGTTAATCGTGTCCATAGCATATCTTCAAACTATACATGCCCCCTGGATAGTGCTAAATGAGTAACAATGGTGCAGCTCTTGCTTATGGGATACAGATTAACTGTCTCTGTATTGCTAGCTGCATTAGAACAACAACATTTAATATATAAATTTAAAAAAATTAAGAATTGACAGAGTAGCACAATGCATAAATCCTCAATGATATAGTTGGCAGTTTGTAAGAGACAAATAAATAATTTTAAAATTGTTCATTTTCAAAATTAAATACAACCACATTTCTTAAAATGAATTTTTTTTTATTTATACCTTAGGTTTATATGAAGTTGATTAAATGCTGGATTCAGCTGTATGCATACATTACTGTACAAAATTTGCTAATTTCTAACAAATTAAAATACACAGTTACTTTAAACATAAAAACAATGATTTAATAACACAAATAACAAATGTGCTGATAAATTGCTAATAGGTTTCAAAGACAATAGCATCATGTGTGAACTTGCTGAAAAGCAAAAACTCAACAAACTACAGCTGTGATCTTTTTATAAAGCTGAAAAAATCCTGTTGAACTTTTGCAATGAGTCTTAGTTATCAATAGTTGTCTTTTGCTAATTTTCTTAATTGTTTTTACGAGTTATGTGAATATTATCAAATATCTTGCTAAAAAATAAATGTTGTGAAATAAAAATTGTTGCCAATTTGATGATACTAATATTTTTATTTTGTACAAACCTTAAGTAAATTTTCAAAAATCAAAAGCATTTTTTACAATAAAATAATAATTTTTAATTAATTATAAAAATAACTTTAATTTTTCAATTAATTACACCTTAAATAAAAAATCAATTATTAAATATTTAGAAGAAATTTTTATATTTCTCAAAAAAATATTTAAAGTAAGCGAGATGTGACCTCATCCTGGAAGTTATAAACTCATTACATTAATACGACAAAGAAGCTAAAAATGCAATAGAAACATATATATATACATTCCATTAAATTGAAAATGCTAATGAAATAAAATAAATACTATATTTAAAAGTTCTTTGTATTTTATATACAATAAATGTTAATGTGTGTTTTGAATTGGGTATTTTCTGTACATTTTAAATTGATTTAAAATGCTAATCATTGAAAATCTAATAATTTATCTACAATACTAAAGGGCAGCACATAAGATTTCTTTCCCCCTGCTTAGATATTACTTTGAAAGATAAACAATGTGCATTTTTATTTAACAATATATGCAAATTTAAAAATACTAAACAGTAAACTATAATTTATTTTGTATTAAGATTTACTTTTAAACAAGATTGAATTAAAATTAAAAACTTATAATTGGCATAGCTATTCCTAAGAAAAATGCTACTTTTTTCTTATTAGAATAGTATAATGAAAGTAAGAATAAAATTTTAACAAAAATTATTCTGAATTTTTAAGATATATAGTTGAAAACTAATAGTAAATTTTGTGATAGTTACAAATGAAACAGAATAATAAATATAGCACTGATTAGATTTAGACATCATTCATGTGATAAGAATAAGCCCATTGGTATAATTTTGATATTCATCTAATAAAGTAACATATTCATACTTAAAAACACATGATACTTGGATACTGTATTGTAAATTTTTACAAGAAATTTTGATTATTTTACTTTTACTGTTCTGTACATATCTGTTGTTGAGTGAATAAAAATGCTTCATAGGTTTACGATAATTAATTTGTCATTTGCGCCATGAAATAATAAATGTTTTTTAATGCTCAAGAAATATATGAAATTCATGGATTTGAAGATAAATTCAGAATATAAAGAAATTTAACTTACAATTGCTAACTCCAGCTTCTTTAGCTCTACTTTTACAAATTGAAAGCATATTTTCATTAATATCTAATACTGTAACATGGCTTTCTTGATCTTGAATGTCTGAAAAAGCTCCATTATCTTCAGTTGCTGCTGCTTTAAGGAAACGGAGTGCTATATCACCTAAAATAGTACATTATGCTCATTAATATAGGATTATTTTTCTTGATGATATAAAATTAATTTTGATAAATATAACATGAAAACCTGAATTAAAATTTGAAATTTTATTTTTATATATTTATTAATAATTTATAACTAATTAATAGATCAACTAAAATATAAAGTTTCATTCACTACATAGAATTAAAAAAAAACATATAAAAGAATTATACATTGAAAAATATTACAAATTTATATTCTTTACTCCAAAGCAGTAATATTTAAATTTGGCAGGCATAGAATTAATATGATAGAAAAAGTACTGAAGATGGTAAAAAATTGGTAGCACTTGATGTTGAATTATTTGTTTAAAATATTCGTTAAATCTTCATTAAAAATTACTATTTGCTCGCAAAAATGGGAATGAAGAATGCTACAAAAAATTGATACAAAGGGGACATAAAAAGTAAATTAAACTAATTTGTTTGGGGAAGTTCAATAAGTAAACTTTTCTGGGACTGTTCTGGTACAAATGCAAACAGTTTTTATTCCTTAAATTAAATTTTACAATATTTTATATAATAAATATACCTGTTCCTCCAGCTACATCTAAAATCTTTGTTCCAACTGTCGGGGAAAGAGTATGTATGAAATAATCCTTCCAAATTCTGTGAATTCCAGCACTCATAACATCATTCATTAAGTCATACTTGGCAGCAACATTTGAGAAAACAGATTGGACTAATGAGTCATTAAAAGATTAAAATCAATCAAAAATTAGAAAATAAAATGTAGATGAATAAAAAAACATGCTTAACACAACAGCAATTATAAATAAATTTACTATTTTCAAATATTAATTTTAATTAACAAACATTTGAAATACACAGAATTGGTTTACAAGGGGTACATCCAAATACAAGAATTTGTTTTTAAAAACTATGTATTTCAATTTTTGTTTTTACAAAATAACCTTATCACCTTCAAAGTATTTTCCATTATACTTAATATATTTGTCCAATTGGTGATTCTATAGTTATATTTTTTAATGGGATGGCTAACAGCTTCTTCCTTGTTTTTTTTGTTTTACTGAAAATACATACTTATGTTGTCAAATCTAAGTGCTTTCATACCCTCTTTATGTGCAGGAAAAAAGAAGAGATGATTCAGAGTCAGGCCAAGCAAATAGGCATGGGTGAAGGAAATCAAGCAATTTTTGATTAAAAATTGCTGTATTGAGATGGTTATATGAGCAGGTGCATTGTTGTGGTGGTAAACCAGTCCCCTCTTTGGCATAAAAGGAGGTTGGGACTTTTTTTATGCATGCTTTCAGAATCTCCAAAGATAAAACTTGATTTATAGTCTTACCTAGTAAAATGAACTCCAAATGCACTGTTCCCATATATATAAATAAATAAGCATCATCTTGATGTTTACTTAATTTGACAAGCATTTTTTGGGCGATGAAACAATGACATCTTCTATTAGCTTGATTATTTTTTTGGGTTGTAATATTTGACAATAACTTTTCAACAGTAATGACATCAGAAAAATTCTAGGTTAGTTTGGAGTTGTTTTTTCAAAGAACAGCATGTTTCCACTCAAGTCTCTGTTTGTTAATCAGTCACAATTTGACACATAAATTTCACACTTGACCCTTCTCATTCCCAAATCTTCTGCAAAAATTCATTGAACCAAACCCTAAGACAATCCATTTCATTCTGCTATATATTCAATGATTAGCTGTTGGTTTTCAAACACAAGTTCATGAATTTTCTCATATTGGGCAGTTGATGAACGTTCAGAATGAGGTTTGAAATCCATCAACATGCAATCACTTTTGAAATTAAAACATTTGTACACTTGAGCCATCTTTGTAAGCTCTTTCAAACTTCACAGCTTTATCATTTAAATTCGTCATCTTCTGTTTACCGTTAACTATTTAAATGAAATGATAATAATTTAATGATATGAATGATATTATTAAATGAAAACAACAAAAGGAAAATACATCAAATTAATTTATTTTAAAGTTTATCAGCTATTAAATATTAAAACATGAAAAAAAAAAATTATAAACCTTTCTCTCTTTTTTCTGAAGGTGAAACTTTTTCAAATCCGAAAAAATGTACTTCATCTTCTAGCTGTTTCGAATGAATTTTTCTATTTATAACACAATGATTAAAAGCAGAAACTTTATGAAGAATACTAGGATTTCGAGAAGAAATTTTGAAAATTGCGTTACAGCATAAATTTAAAGTAGACTGCATTTTAGAAGCATAATTAGAAAACAATCTCCATAATAAGTTTCATAATATTTCAATCAACAAATAACATTGTTTGTTTTCAAACATTGCCAGTAAGCTAAACAGTCAAAATTATAGTGATTTGAATTACTTTCGAATTCCAGTGTGAATTTTCTTACTATATCAAATGAATATCGGAAACTAAAAATAATTATAAAAAGTAATAAAAAAAAAGAATAAAATAATAATTAAGAATAAAATATAAGAATTAAGAATTATAATATAAAAAAATAAGATAATAAAATAAGAATAAGAATTATAAAATAAATGAAGATATAAGATGATAAAATATAAGAATTTTAATATAAATGAAGAAAGTGCTTCTTCAAATTTATCTTTGGGGAAAAATTGCAAAATATTTTGTATATGTACTTTAATATATATTTAATTGAAATTTTTAATAATTCAAGCAAAAATCGAAGTGATATGAATTAGTAATATATCGAAAATTTTGCGTAGAATTCGAATTCCGGCTTTCGTTTTCACTTTAAATACGGAAAAAGTTGTTAAAAAGAAAATAAGGTTGTGCTCTATCTATTTAAATTTAATCTATCTAAAATTTTCTGTATTTTATTATGGATCTTTAGTGAAATATATATACTTTACTTTAAATCAACATCAGTTTAAATTAATGAATTTTATTCTGTAGAATATTAAAACTAAAAATGTTCTTAAACATCTAATTATTAAAATGAAATGACTTTAACGTAATCTTTTCTGATATTTAAAAACAGTGAGAATTTGTCATTTTCTATGAAATGTATGCAATCTTATAAATGTATTCATGAATAATTATCCAATTTTGTGTGCGCATGTATTTAGATAGGGCCAATCATCGAATATATGAAATGAAACTTCTATTTAACAGTTTTTAATTTAAAATTATTTCAATTTTTTTAATCATAAGAAAATTGTATAATTTATAGATGGATGGACTGAATGTTAATATCACAAATCCAAGAAACAGAAACATTATTCGAATTTAAAATAAAATGAGTTTGTATTATATACAGTGGTTTTAGTGTATATATACAAAAGAAAAATTTTTATGTACCATTTTCATTTGATATATTTTAAGTAAATAACACTTTTATGTTTCATTTTTAACAGGAAAAATGCCCTTTCCAAACTGCAAAACAACTTACGTTCGTCCTCTTTGTGAAAATAATGAAGCTAATATTCATCAAAAAAATTTTACTTCTCCAGTATGTACTAAAAAAAAATGTCTTTAAATTCTAAACTAATTAATTTTCTGATTAATTTTAATTCTGCTTTAAGAAGTAATTATGCCTAAGTTATATATATTTAATTATTTTAAATATTTTGAAATAATTATTTTTCTTATATTTCAGATTCAGCAGTACAAAATTTCTGAAAATTACATGAAAGGTAAATGTTACCCTTTTTGTAATGAAATTCATACCTAAAGTAAACTAGAAGATTTAAATATTCTTTATTATATCGATGAGTTATATTAACATTAATATGATAATGAGCTAATACTATTCATTTTTATCATTTTGATTTTGATTTTATTTATAAATGCATTAAATATTGTTGATGAAATTCATATAGTTGTTGAAAATGTTTACAAATACTTTTAAATGGTTGATTGAAGAAAAAATTTTGAAATCTTGGAAATATCTTCAGAATTACACATTTTCAGTAGCTTTCAAGATAAAGAATCAAAATTAAAAAAATATATATATATTTAAAATAGCAGAAAGTTTTGGTGTTTATTTTATATATATATATATATATATATATATATATATATATATATATATATATATATATATAGCAGCCCTGAAGCTGCTACAAGTTGTAGTTGAAAAACAAGTACAATTTGTCAATAAAGGAAGTACCATGAATATATTTATAATTTTTAAATGTGTTATAAACTTCATATTATGTGCACATGTAAAAATAAATTTAAAAAAAAAATTCTTTTTTAATGGCTTGTATTGGAACTCATAAATGAATTTTAAAAACCTTCTGAAATCTTCTTGAAAAAAATTGCTTGATTTCAAAAATATTGCTACAAGGAAAACATGTTTATCAAGCCTAATTATGGAAATTTTATATTTTATTATAGTTTAAATTAGTTACACATAGTTAAATATTAATAGGGTTGTGGAGATATTTTATTTTAAACCTTAAATTAAAAACAATTTAGTTAATTTAGCAACATAATTAATTTTTCAAATTTTTATAATGTCATATAGCAAGTAAACAGTATGTTTCAGCATAAGTATTTTCATAAATATATTTGATAAATCTGTTTTTCTTTTCTGTGTCTTCATATATTTCTAACCTAGCATTTTTTTTAATGAAAGATTTAATTTTTAAAAATTTTTTTTAGTTTGAATTTTTATAAGCAAGACTCTGAGGTTAATATAATTTAAACCTTACAATGTATGATAATTACATAATTGATCATATGATATTTTCAAGAATTAAATAGATTGGTTAATTCTAAATACATTTCTATTATAACTTAAAGTTAAGTATTTTAATTTGTTTTGAGGAAACATTCATATAAAAAATTTTAAAATATATTTCATATAAAATTGAGGATTAGAATATATGTTTAATTTTATTAATATTTATTAGCACAATTATAAGTTACTTTACATTTAATCTTTAGTTCATCATATTTTAATTTTTGGGATTAGAAAATTAATATTATGAAGCATATTTTTTCTTAACAGGTATGAATGAAGATATTAACTTGAAAAATATGGATGAAGTTAAGAAAGTATATATGGATAATTTAAATTCTGTTCATTCTAAATTATTTGCTGGTGTTGAAGAAATTCAGCGATGGAAAACTTCTGTTGAGATGGAAAATAGGCAAAAGGTAAATTATATCTAAGTTAAAATTTGTATATTATCAAATTTTAATATAGAGAATGTTTAGATTTCTTTTTTTATAGTGTTAAATTAATTTTTAGGGGCCTGACGGCCGATTGATTAGCACTCTCACTCCATGCCACAGGTGTTGGGTTCAAATCACGGGGGTGCCATGGGTGTTTGTAGGGGCTCGGAATCCACTTTAAACCATAGGTTCTGGTCTGCTATGGCTGTAAGAGCATTGGGTATAAGGCTGAAAATCCTACCCCTTAAAAATATAAAAACATCTTATGTTTTTTATCTGCCTGTTGACAGAAATCCTTGGCCCACCATGAGGCTGTCCTTTGAAGAAGAAATTAATTGTTACAAAATTCAAATTCAAATGATTGAACTCTTCATATTTGTATTGCAAAAATAAGGTTTTAATCAGTCAGAATGAAAAAGGCAAATTTCACATCTGAAGTAACAATGCTTATACATATTTTTTTCTTATATGTGTAAGTTTTGTTTACTTATTTAAAGGTTTTTTTATTATTCTAAACCTTGTATTGAAACTTAACATCTACCAGGATTGTTAAATTGGTAAAATAAATGGATTTTAACATGAATGAACTCGAATCTTTTTTATTACTTGATTCAAAATTCAAGTAATTTTTTAAATGAATTATTTTGAAACATATATCTATTTTGATTTAAGTGCAATATTTTTTTGATGATCAATTTTAAAATGTATCATTAATAATGGGGAAAATAATTTTAAAATTGCATATACTTTAAATATTGAAAAGATTGCATATATCCTAATATTTTAAACAGTATATGGCAATTGAAGAAATTCATTTCATTTATTTACATGCTAAATTAATATTATCTAAAATTATAAAAAAATGTACCTAATTTTTTCAGAAATAATAATTTTTTTCATTAGTAAATTAATTGCAATTTTTTATTTATTATTTTTTTTTTGCTTTTAATCTGCAGCATTGTATAACCTATAGGCATAATTTTCAAAAAAATAAAAAGATCTTGTATAATTTGCAAGTTCTTTGACATATCATTTCAATAATTCATTTCTGTTTTTTGTTTACACATGGCGTAAAACTAATGAAATGTTTTTCTATTTAAGAGTGTTTTCAGTATTACGATTATGCAAAACAACTATGAATTTAATACAAACTGGAAGCAAGATATCCATAGTGAAAACAAAGAGAATATTTTTCCAACAATTTATAACTTTCATATTCAATAGAAAGATGAAAAAATTTATCCAGTATCACAGTTAAAAATTAATTTAGTCTTTTGTGAACCATTTTTTAATCATATGTATAACATTCAGTGCCTTTTTCATCTACTGGCTCTCGCTAATCTCAGATGCACATCACATTTTGTCTATTTTAATAAAAGTCTGGTTTCTTTCCATCACCCACAACTGTTATGTTTCTTTTATTATATTTAGAAAATTTCAATTTAACACAAAATTTTGTAAACTTTTGCAGTTTTATAAGATTAATTTTCATGAAACTTGAGAAAAGATGCCCATAAATTGTATGCATGGCCTATAATCTGTACCATAAAATTCTAAAGGTTTTTAAGATATAATTCGCAGATTATTGGCAGGAAATTATTATATGCTATTCTTAATAATTTTATACTTGTTGTTATTTTTAGTTCTTCGATTCTTTCATTTTGTAATGAGAACAACATGCTTCTGCAATTTATATAGTTTAACTACATTTCTGTTCTATAAAATAAATACAATTACATATAAAAAGTACAAATTTTATTTAAAATATATACAATTACTTGCTTAAAAATGGTTTTTGACATCAGTTAGAAAGAAAAAGAATTAAAAATGGAAGTGTGTGATATTTTAAATAGTCTTTCTTTTTTTTGTTGTTGTTGTTTTAAGATAAAAAAAAAGCCATTAGAATTTTTTTTATATAATTAGAATATTTTTTTATTTCACATATTATAACTTTATATGCAAATAAAAATTTTATTATTCTTTACATAATTTAATTTTCTCATAGTAATGCATTAATTTTCAATTTTTTTGAAGAACAAAAAAATTGAAGAGTTGTTACAAACCATAGAATTACAACGGAAAACTATTTTGGATCTTCAACTTCAAAATGAAAATTTAAGTTACCAACTCAGTGAAGAGATTCAGCAAAGAAGTTTTGTGGTTAAAAAGTATTGGCAATTTATATCTTTATGTACTTGTTTTTTATTATACAGATATTGCTTTTATTTGAAATTTATCTTAATGGGTGACTTCCTTTTTTTTTTGAGAATTTTAAAATTCATCCAATAATTTTAGTTTTACTATTTTTTATATCTTAAGAGAGCATAAAAAATTATATATAACTTTGCTTCATAATTATTATTTTAAATTTTACCCAAGTATGTTAAATCAATATGAAGGAAATTCTTTTCAATTATTATTGTGAACTGTTCTATATTTAAAAATAGGAATGTTCATTGAAATAAATAGAACAAAAATAAAATTAGAATGTTTTCTTGGATAAATAATTACTTTCACTATCTATTTAAATGTTCTAAAATATTTCAGTAGTAATGTTTCAACATTCGTAAAAATTTATACATATAAAAAATGTAGTTTGTACCAAAGTCATGCCATGAATTCTGATTTTTTTTTTTAAAAAAATAAATTTACTGATATAATGCGTCAAGACATATGCTTTGGTGTGGTATTTAAAAATAGAAAAATGACATTTAAAATTGATGAAAAATAATATTCTAAGTATATTCTGATCACATTTAATGATATAAACAACTACTTTAAAGGCCATATATATATATATACACACACATACATATATTATTATGTATCATGTCATATCATTTCATAAAATCCAATTTGTGTAACTACACCAGTTTTTATGGACATATCTAGGTATATTAAAGGGATTTCTTAGAAATAATGACTTTTTATTATTAAAAAATGATAGGCTGGCATTGAGGATTAAAAATAATCTTGCCACCAAAACTTCATGGGTGTGTCTTGCAATCAAGGAATAAAGGCAATATAAATGAGCAAAATCAAATGCACTTAAAAAAACTACCTCACTGGGACTGCAATATGTGGAAGTGCACCATCTTGTTTGTTTCAAAAAGATTGGTTAGCATGAAAGCACATTAAAACTGAGCAGCAGATGTAATGGGCAATCTGAATATGTAATTGTGCAATTCTTCTTGTGACTAAGTACCAGAAAATAAAAAATAAAAATTTATGATATAAATATTGGTGTAGACTATATCCTCGTATTGTGACACATTCAGTTTTCGGAATTTTTAAAAATGTAGGGACTTTTAGGCAGAAACAGAATTTTCTTTAGGACATGTATACATGGTAATAATTATGATTATTTACATCTCCACATAAAAAATTATGTTAAAAAGAAATAATCATATGAATTTAAAAAAACATAAAGTTGGATATTCTATTGAAGTATTTTTCTTCCAAAAAGTATAATTTTTTAAAACATTGACAATGGAAAAGGAGGTCTATGTAGTTAATATAGAAGTTTTGTAATTTAAATTTACTGAATCTTCTATGGAAGGAATGCATATGCTTTGATGGTGTAAAAAGTGTACTATATCTTATTTTAAAGCAGAAATTATATTTTGAAAGATGCCGATGATAAATTTATATTTATTTTTCAACCATAATTGTTTAATGACGTTAAAATTTTATGATTGTGTAGGTAAAGTCAATATACAATTTTATGCTGTTCATCATCATGTTTCACAAAACTATGATTAAACACTTTAATTTAGGTAATTATGTATTTTTGGAGAATTATCATAAAAAATCCAGTTCCCTGTAAAAAGCAATGTTCACTCATATTCATCTAAAATATTTGCATAATCATGGCTATTTATGTTATTTTATTAAGGAATAAATAGCAATCAATATCTTGTATTTTATGTTCGTGGAGCTTCTGTAGTTTTTTGTATTAAGTTCATTTGAGACATAAATGGGTTTGAAAATTTGTTTATATCGTCAAACATTTTGCTTGTAAAGTTTCCTTCACATAAGGAATTTTAAATATTCTGCTAAATTCAGAGGTCATATTGATTATAATGATTTTTCTGCTTAAGGTAGCAATTTTGTTTATTATCTCAATTAGTCTGCTTTCTGCCTCTATCAGGAAGTTTCATTTTTCTATGATTGCATCACTTTTTCCACCTGTTATGGATATGACTGCTACAAAAATTTCGTAAATAGATTCAGTATTGCATAAAAGGTATCTTTGGTAATCTGTTATTTACATCTAGACAAAAAAAGGTAAAAGATAACCCTGTTTAGATATCATTCTTAAAATTACTGACTCTCATGTATTATATTTGAGAAAAAACGAACAGTAAAACACTCACTCAGTTAACATAAACTCCATAAACAATTTTTTGTTAATATTGCATATTGTTATGACTTTGCACTCACTTTTTACATCTTTAATATTTTTCAAATGAGGATATCAATATACAGACTCGAAGTTTGTTCAGTGAAATTTTTCATGTCATAATCTTTATCTGAATTTTTATAAATCACATTTTTAAAAAATAATTAATATGCAAATGTGAAAAATACTATTATAAAGTGGCAGTTATTTTTATATTTTGTTCTTTAATTAAGAAAACATTCACTTTCATGTGTACAGTTTTTTTATTAATTTAATCAATCACACTGTGAACCTTTATTATTAAGAATAACCTTTTATTAATTATCATATAAGATAAGAGTTAAGATAATTATTTATTTTAAATTATTATGTTATTATATATGTCACATCACATAATATATTGAACATATTAATAATTGTATAGGTTACACTCTTCAAAAGAATTATGTTCTGCTCTAAAGAAGCATTATAATACTTTACAAGAGCATTATAAGTGTCGTAAGTAAAATGGCTATTTAATTTTTTTTTTTAATTGACGTTCTTTATTTGCAGTTTTGAAAAAAAGTTATTTTTTCCAATTTGCTTTCTTAAATTTTTTTAGGAGATAAAATAGAAGAAGAAATTAATTTGGCTGATTCAAAAAGGCTGAAAGCTATTGAAGTATATTTTTTGATAATATTCTTTTTTGTTTTAAATATTTTAATAATTTCATGTGTGTCACTTTTTAACTATCCTTGCTGGGGCATTTTTTATTAAATAAAACTTCGCTAATTTTTTTATTTTTATAGTATTATTAGTAAAGATTGCAATTAAAAATTTTTTCATTTAAATATTTACTTTATATTAATTTTTTCTGGTGCTGATGCTAAATTATCATAACATTCTAATTTATAGATTCTGAAATATTTTTTTATTGAAATAATTTGATATGTAAGTAATTCAAATGTTTAAGTTATCCACCTAACATATTGTTTATATAATCAAATTTAAGTTCATGATATTTAAAGCTACATAAATATTTTATAGATGATTTAATATATATATTCAGGGGAAAAAATGGCTTATGAAAAAGGAATTATTTAATTGTAGGAAATTGCATATACGAATAATTTTTGATCCAACAAACAAATCATTAAAATTTGGCAGCCAATAATCTAAAACATCATAGCATTGCAATATTGTAGCTTCAAAACATAGCTAAGCTTTCAAATCTCTAGAGCACTAATTAAATTAGAATTTATTTCCTGTTTTCTTTGACTGTATCAATGCTTTGCATATGA
Source organism: Caerostris darwini (assembly GCA_021605075.1). Classification (NCBI taxonomy): domain Eukaryota; kingdom Metazoa; phylum Arthropoda; class Arachnida; order Araneae; family Araneidae; genus Caerostris; species Caerostris darwini. The sequence goes on from BPLQ01009992.1 coordinate 238,372, forward strand.
AATCACATACAAAATGAGCATCTGTCACTATTTAAGAGAAAACATGATATTGTCAATAAAAAGAATCAGAACGGTGTAATTGAAGGTTAACTTGACATTTAGAGTGAAGCAATAACACTTTACAGCACTTGGAGCCCTCATAACCTCTTAACCTAGGTAACTATGATCTCATGAACCATTGACTCAATGAATGGGGCTTGAGCTTGCTTTATCTATTAGGTTTATTTTCTCTTATCTGTGCAAATTGACAAATGTGTTCAAAGTAACTTTGGATTCCATTTATCTGACTCAATTCAAAGAGTAACTTATTTATAAAAATACTTATATTTATAAAAATACTTATATTCTGAAATATTTTGTTATTGAAATAATTTGATATGTAAGTAATTAAATGTTTAAGTTATCCACCTAACATATTGTTTATATAATCAAATTTAAGTTCATGATATTTAAAGCTACATAAATATTTTATAGATGATTTAATATATAAATCCAGGGGAAAAAATGGCTTATGAAGAAGGAATTATTTATTAAATTATTTATAAATCTTATTGACATAAGTAGAAGTATTTTTAAAAATAAGTTCCACTTTGAAGTGAGACATTATGACCAAGAAAGATGTCTCTGGAGACCACTAGAATAGCAATGAGAAACTAATACTTGATTATCACTCCTCATACAGCCTGATATCCAGGATTTATAGTGCAATTTCATTGATAGCTGGACTTCTCCATGATATCTTATGGTACAGTAGTGTATCAATAATATTCTATGCCTTTGTCCTTCTTTTCACAGCATCTCAGACATACATTTCTACAGGATTAATTTTTGAAGTACATAGTAATCTTTTCTAATGATTTTTTTTGTGTTTGTCAAATATTTCTGTGGTCAATTAGATTTCTAAATCTTATCCCAATAGATCATGTTGGGTGTCCTGAAAAGCAATTGTTGACTGTCTCCAGATCTTATCAATTTAACTTCACAAATGGACAGTGTTTGAAAAGAAGCCTACAGAGGGACATTTATCAACTCTACAAATCACAACCAAGTCAATTAATAGCCTTGAATAAAGGCTATAGGTAGTCGAATGCCTTGAAAAACATTAAATTATTCCATGGAGATTGAAAAACATTGTTATTCCTTTTTCTATACATCTGGATTGGAGTAGCCTGGCTATAGTGCATTGGGTTAAAACCAGTGGCAGACGGTTTAAAACTTAACAAGCAATGCTAAACCGAAAGCTTAAATGTCTATATAAGAGATGGCTATTGTAAATCTGTGATTTGAAATGTTCTTTCATTGGACTCAAAGAAGAGGGAAGAAGGGCACAAACCTCCACTTTTGGCTGCGTTTTATTTAAAATTCAATGGCACAATGTGGGTGCAATGTCCAGGCTCCTATGAATCCTTTATAAAGCTAAATCTGTTATTTTATAGATACATCACTTAATTTAAAATGTTCAACAGTAGCAACTAACTAATGCTGTTGTTGTTATCGTCATATCACTCATGGATGGAGGGGCAGCTTCTGTTTTGTGGAGCAGCCATAGTTAGAAGTCTGATTTCTGCTCCGTGTCGATGAAGAAGGATAGCTGTGCTTTCCGGGAAAACCTATGACATCGAACTTCTAGGGGAAACTACCCCGCATTTGCGTATCGTATGGAAGAAAATATGGAAATTCCCACCCTTGTAGTCAAACTGACAAGGCAAGATGCTGAACATCGCTAATGCCATTAGGTCTTCTAGTTTTTTGAAACAGGGCTTACGACAAAGTCGCCAGTGGATTGAACTTCCGCCCTAATGCTCACCAGTGGCTCATATTGCCACCTGAGCCACGAGTTAGGTGCAACTAACTAATAATAATAAGAATACACATCTATCAATTTTCATTCTATTCAGGTAACTGCCTAAAGCATGTTTTGTTTCACTATGTACATTATAAATTTGAAATTTGTAGCATTTTTTCCTCAAGTATGTCTAAGCGTTATCTAATAATTATATTGATAAATTTTTAATTAATAAAATTCTAAACCTAAAAAAAATTTTCTTTTATGAAAATTTTTTTTTTTTTTTTGTGTGTAAAGATAAGTTGTTAATAAATATATGCAAGTGAAAATATTATTAAATAAAAATATGTATGTACCATTAATATAAATTTTAATGTTCCCAATCTTTTAAACATATACATTGAGAAAGTAAAATTTTAAGATATTAAATTATACATACTTTTTCCCTTATTTTTAGAACCTGCAAAATAGGTTTGACAAAGTATGCAGGGAGCATTCTGAAAAAGTTGGATATTTGAATGATGCATGTGAGTATTTTTTTTTTTTTTTCAAATTTATACAAATAAACAAAACAAAAAAATACAAATTTAAAATTTTGAAAAGTTTAATGTGTTTATTGATTATTCATACAATTATTTATATAATTGTATAAATAATTTTTACATATATAACATAATATGATTATATATATATTATATTACATATTAATATAATATATATAATCATATTATGTCCAATCTTTTAAACATATACATTGAGAAAGTAAAATTTTAAGATATTAAATTATTGCTAAATATAATTATGTATAAATAAACACCATTTATTTCAAATGTCACAATATTTTTATCAATCAAGTTTATAAACTAGATGTAAAAAAATGAAATAAAATTCTAGTATTTAAGAACACAAAACACACAGATTATCAATTGTAATCACATATAATTTTATTTATTTTTTTGTTACCGGAATTTATATATTAGTATAAAAAATGAACCACGGATTATAATTTTTATTATCTTCTGGATTGATAGTTTCTACATATATGCTAAATGAGATGAATATTTTCAATATCTTTATTTAGCTTTAAAAGTGTGGAATCTAAAGGCAAAAAATAACAAAGTCTATAATAAGTCTATTTTATTTTGGAAATTTGTATCTGTAATGTAATGTTCAAATATTCTTTTAAAAAAATGATATATGGAACAGTGAATTTTCCACACAAGATTAAAAGATAAAAAAAAGAACTGATTTATTGGACTACTTTTATGATAAATTACATATTTCTTTATTCTGTATTACATGATAAATTTTTTTATGAGTAACTTTTTTTTTTTATGAAAGTTAATTTGATTTTAGATATTCAATACTTTATAAAATTGGGTATATATAAAATGTTTTGGATATATAGATATAAAATTGTTTCTGTTTGATATAGAAATTATAAATCAATGAATAAAAAGTTAAAAAGCATAATATTTTCAGGTAAAATAATTGATGCTCCAAATAAGAAATATGGCCTGATAACTAAGTGGTTAGCACCTCTAGCCTTTGATACCATAGGCTTCAAATTCAAATCCCTGCAGTAGCATGGACTTTCAATTCACTTTAAACTGTAGGTCCCAGTATAGTTAGCCCTTATGTACAAAAAATGACCATAAAGTGGCAAATCAAACCAAAATAAGGACTTATCTACTTCTTTTTGTATTAAAAAGTGATCTATAATTATCATATTCACTAAATAAGTAATAACAAGAAACATAAAAATAAAGGTTCCCATTACTTTTTTAAAAACTTACATTTTTGTGTTAGTGAGTTATTATTATATTATTTGAATTTTTGTATTTTAGTGTCTTCTGAAACAAATAAGGCATTGAATTTAAAAGACGCTTTAGAACAACAACAATCAATATTTGAAAATGAGGTGTGAATTTTTTTATCTGTTTTTAATAATTAATCTTTTTTTTAATTTTTTATATTATTATGTATAAATAGATATGTTGTATTTGTTAAAGATAAATTTTAATAAAATGTAAAGAACAAAACGCATATTTTAAACAAACATAAAATAATAAAAGTGAAAAAATTGAATTTGAAAGTTTTATAAGAAAAATAAAATAAAATTTTATAAAAATAAATCTGTCATATAAAAAAATCTTTTATAAACTTTTTATAGATTTAATCATTAAATAAAAAATGCTTATTGAAATTATACATTAATTACTAGAATTTTGGACTTTTTTTTAAATTTTTATGTTCATAAATTCTGTATGTTTATAAAAAAATATTTAATTTAATTCAAATACTTTGTTTTTTGAAAGAGAATTCCATGCAGAAATAAAAAAGATACTGTTAAAGGAAAAATTAAAATAGTTTTTTTTGTCGTTTTTGATTCATAAAAAAAAATTCAGAATTTCTCTGTTTGAACTATAGATATGCATATAATCTGCAGTAATTTTTTTTATTTTTGCATAGAAGTATCTGTAAAAATAAATTCCTGAAAAAAAATTGTCCGAACTTATGTTTATACGAAAATAGTAGATAAAATTTTAATGTGAGAAAGAGGTAAACGATTTTTTTAAAAATAAAGAATTTATAAGAACTGCAATTGAAAGAAATTTGCCATATTTTTATGATAAAAGACAAAAGTGAGTATGTTTTATATGGCAAAAAGTTTGAGGAAATCAAAAAATATCAGGAATAAAATAGCAATTAATTAAAATTTTTTTGTTTTTATTTCTATGAAATATGAGCAATAAATACTTTTATTTTCATTGCTGCTACATTTGGTTGAAAATCAAATCCATTATTATTATGAAAGAGATCCATATTTAAAGGTTATGATTGTCATTCTAGAATAATATCAAAATATTTTCTTAGATCTGGTAGGCTGTCAATTATATGAATATGTTAGTAGGATCTTTGAAATTGCTTCTCTTCAATCAGAATGTTGCTATTTTTGTGTTATGTGTCATGCATATTTTTGCCTTTCACTTTCAAATGAAATCTTACTACCTTCAACAAAAATAATTTGTGATGTTTTATAATGTTTATATATGTCAAATATTATACAATTTTTATAAAGAAATTATGTTAATATGAAAACTAAAGGGTGCTTGAAAAGAAATTATTTCCATATCAAAATTATTCACTAATGTTTTGATAATTTGGGGTTTAGAAATAATTAAAAACATTTTTTTTAAACTAGGATTTTTATAAATATTTTAAATGGAATTTAAAAATTTATTTAATTCTATGAAAAATTTATTTTTGTATGTCTTTCTGTTAATTTTTAATAAATAAATAAACAAGTAATTAAACCCTACAAAATTGATATGCTGTTATTTTAATATATTAAAATTAAATTATGAGGTATTTCAATAAAATGCAGTTTTTCTAATGAAAGATCAAATTCAGACAAAGTAATAACAGAAATAATTCTAAATAAAAAAGACTTTTATATGTACTATTTTTTAACAGAAAAACCAATTTCATAATTTTAATTTGCAGAAAAAAACTTTGTGTTCTATAATTGAAAATTGTCAAGGAGAAATTACAAAACTTTCTGAAGAAATTGAAGAAGAAAAGAATAAATATAGACTTGTAATTGAGGATAAAAGTGAGTTTTTTGTTTCATTTAAAAAAAAATTTAAAATCTATTCTTAAGTTATATACATTATATTAAAAATTTATTCTAGATGTTCTGAAATGTAAAGTCCAAGAGCTTGAAAATTTGACAGAAATATATGCATCTAAATTGAAAGATGCAGAAGAAAATTTAAGTGTAATTCAAGTGAGAAAATATTTTTTATATTTTAATCATGCTAAAATAATAATATTGTTTTCATGCAAGTATTTATAATTTTAAAAGTAACAAAGTTAATGAATAATTTTTTTACTTTGATTTAATCACTATTTAAAAAATGCATTTAAATAGTTTAAAAAGTTTATTTTTCTCATCTATTTCAATATTCATATCAAAATGTATAAAAAAAATATTCTATAGAAAACATTTATTGCAATATTGTTCTGGAATGTAAGTTAATAAACAGAATTTTATTCAAAATTTTAATGTAAGGGACATATTTTTAAAATAAGTTTTTTAGTTTCATTACATATCAACTGAAAATATATTTTCAAAATGTATATTGATAAAATGTTGTTGTTGCTACTATATCTTACTTGTAAATATTGTTAAAATAAAAACAATTTTAAAATTTAATTAATGTTAATTTGGAAAAATTTACTAGTTGATAGCATATATGCAGTTTTTCAGCAGTATTATTTTAAAGCAGAACATTATTTTTATTATTTTCTTTATATTTAAAACTATTTTTTCTGAAAATAATTTTAAAATTATAACGCATTTTCATATTATTACATAATAATTACTAATATTATGCTATAATTAATAAATTTGTACCTAAGTTGCCTAATTTGTGCTTATGCAGTAAATTGAAGTAATAGAAATGTGTATACTTGTATAAATAATTTGAAAAAAATATCAATATATTACATAAATAAATAGGCATTTATATAGAATTAAAACATTTAAACAAAAAAAAGTTATTTGAAAATAAATGAATTGAAAATTTTCAGAAAGATTATGAAGAGTTTGTAGAATCAGTAAAACTTAAAGAAAAGGAAACAAAGGAAAAGGTTTCAGCTTTAGATGATATCATCAAATCTTTGGAATGCAAAGTTAATGTTATGGAGATTAAGTATGCTTGTTTTTAAGTATTTGCATAACTGTAAAATAGTAATAACTGAAAAATTACAGTATATTTAAAAAAAAAAAAAACTTATTATTAATGTACATAATTTAAAAAATAATTTAATGTTGAAGTTCAGCTTTTTTTTTCACTTAGTATTTCAACAGCCTTTTATACCAATTGTGAATAATCATGTAGTAAAATTTAAAAAAGATTGACTTAAAAGCAATTTTTATGAATTATATTGTTATTTCATGATTACTTTTATTTTTTAAATAATTATGAAATTAGTGAAAATAATGTAATCATTTATATAATGTAGATACTTTTCTATGATGAATCTCTGCTAATAATTAGCTGCTTTATATATAGAATTTTGTTATCTCTGCTTTATAATAGAATGCTTTTATTATCTCTGCTTTAGAATAGAATGCTTTTATTATCTCTGCTTTAGAATAGAATGCTTTCATTATCTCTGGTTTATAATTAGAATTTTTTTTTTCAGAATAAAAGAAGAAGAGAATAAAAATGAGAATCTAACAAATCATGTTACCACTCTTGAAAATAAGAAATGTAATATTTTTTAAAAATTTTTAAAATCTTGTAATAAACATTTTTTTTGTACTACATAAAAAAAAAAAATGTTTTACAGGTAATTTAGAAGCTCAAATTTCTGAGGCTAAAGCTGAATTAACATCATTTGGACAATTGCAGGCAAATATTTATACCAATCATTATGAATAATTGTTTGATTATAATCTTTAAACTGTTTTTTTCTGCAAATGATTTAAAAATTTTATTATTTTAGTCTCATACAACATTCTGCAATTTTTTTTTGAAATCAATTATTAAATTATTGGAAATATGTTTTGTTTCAAACTTTTTAATAAATCATTAAAAAATATTTGTACAGTCTACAAAAATTTTTATCTTCACTTCTTATAAAGGAACATGTTTCTAAGTTAAATAAAAAAAATAGTTTTTACCTCTTTTTTCTTAATATTTAGAAGCATATTAAAAAATTTCTAGCATTTTTAAATAATTACCTGTAAATATTATAAATTAAAATCTTTTAATAATAACATAAAAATATTCATATATACATATATATATATATATATATATATATATATATATATATATATATATATATATATATATATATATATATATATATACATTATTTTTCAATGATTTTCAATTAATACATGGTAGTACAATATAATGACCATTGTATATATTTCAAATATTTTTATATTTATTAAAAAATCTTAATATTTTTGTAGTTTTTTATGCATTTTTTAGATAAAAATAATAATGAAAATCAAAACACTTTTTTTCTTTTAGCTAAATTTATAATTTTAAGTTATTTTTAGTATGATTATTGTTAATATACTTTTTTATTTTAATTTTTATAAATTTATGTAAAGGAAGAATTTTGTAATAATTTAAAATAGCATACTATATTTTAGTATAAGCTAATAAAGTAAATATTTTCTGCTAAATTATTTTAAAATCAATAAAAGTAATTAAGAAATTGTGTTTTGTATTTTATTCATAAATAATTTCAGATTGAATATAATGCCTTAAAGGAACATGTTTCGGAATTTTCTATAAAAGAAACTTACTATAATACTGCTTTAGAAAATCTGAATACTGAAATCAAGAAATACAAGTACTTCTTACAAAATATTTTTTCTAAAGTCTTTAGCTTAACAGTTTAAGATATTAACATAAAATAAATTTTATTAAATTACCTGCATTTGTTTTAAACTGCTTAAAAATAATTAAGTCATTGTGAACTTTACCTCAGTGTTTTTTGAAATATATTTTGTTTAAATGTAATTAAAACCTGTTTTTTAAATAATTATATGTAAATTATATAAATAATTATCATAATATGCTAATCATAGCACATACTTTTTTTCTCAGGTCAGAAGTAGAAAAACCATGTCAACTTTGTAGTGAAAAAGATGAGAATTTATTAAAAGTGACTGAAGAATATGAAAATAAAATTGTAATTAATTACAACTATATGTATTTTAAAATATTTTACAATAATTGCTTTTATATTTTTTGCTATAAATTTGAACTTTTGGGGAGTGAGATTTTTGATTTAAAGAAGTTTTGTTTACTACTAATAAAGTTTACATCTTTAAAAATGTTGTATATAGTACTATATTTTATTTAATATAAATTGTTTCTTTTATCATTATTACTGAACTAAATTATTTCTATATCTAATTCTTTTAAAACTTGACCTTCTTTTACTGATTATTAGGATTATCATTTTAATCTATTTTTAAAAATTATTCTTGATTTTTTAACAGTACAAATTGAAATGGCAAATAGAAATTATTTTTTGGTATTTTTATGAATTGTTATTTAATTTAGTTGTTTGTACTTGTTTCGAATATTTTTTTACTGTCAGAGACAAAGAAAAAAATATAATTTTAATTATTAATCATTCATACTCATTACAATTTACTTACCATTTAGGTAAATTCTATTTGTAATTAGGTAAACTTCATGAATATGTTGTTTTTAGAAAGCATTTATATTTCTAGATTCAGCAAAAAAATAATTATGTTTATTGACAGAAATAAAATTATGATTTTGTTTATTATAAATGTAAAATATTTATTAACATTAAATGTTTTAAAATATAATTTGTTCTGAAATTTAAAAATATATTATAGGCTGTAACAATGGAGAAATTACAATATTTGGAAGAAAGTAATTCTCAACTACATTCAAAAATGAAATCTTTAGAAGATGATTTAGAAATAAAATCTGAAATGATGTGTATTAGAGATGAAAAGGTTAATTTATTTCTGCAATGTTCTATACTTAGATTGTAAACAAAGTTAGTTTTTCATATTTCCACTTAATTTTATCAGTGTTTTTTACTACTTAAAGAAGTATCTTATATTATGAATTAAAGTTAATCAATGATCTTTTTATTAACAATATAATTAATATTTATTTCAATTAAAATTATAGCTTTTGTTATACAAACATTCACTTGATATTATTAGTAATATCTTCTTATAAAGATGCTAATCTTAATTAACAAATCTCTGTGAAATTTTAAAATATTATATACACTTTTAAATCAAATAAAATAAGGTCCTGAATGAGTTCGTATTTCATTCTCTAAAATTGATGCATTAAATCGTGACTTTTTCAACTGTACTAAAGTTAACTAAGTTTGAAGTAGGATTCTACATTTGTAAGCTAAATATATATAATTGCATAAAATACAGCAAAAATTAAGATATAAGGTTTTAAATTCTAATAAACAAGGAGTAACTTTTTATAAAACCCGAATAAAATATTACATTCTGATCTACTTGAATTTAAATATGAAAATGTAAAATCTGAATAAATTTAATTTTGTTATGCTATGATAATTTTTAAAAATTATTTCTGTATAAATAATTTTAAACTGCATACACTTTAAGTTCAAAGTTGTTATATAATAAGCACATTTTCTTTTTTATATTATCAATTAAATTGGTCTTATTTACTATAAATATCATAACTTTTTTGTAGAAAATTTAAACCTAGTGACTTTTTTAAATAACCAACAAACTTAGGCGAGATATAATGTTGCAAGTGTTTAATGTTTTATACAAGAGTAGGAGTTTTTATAAAATGCTCTTTGAAATGTATGTTTGATAAACTAAAAACATTCACTTTATAAATCTTATTACAGAAACTCATGAACACACACACTTTATTATAATTTTTAAACTTTAATATTGTTTTTCTTCTGGCCTTAAAATATTAGTCTTTTATATATTTTATTTGCATTTCAGATATCTAACTTGGAATCAACTGTAAGTACTTATGAAGTTCAATTAGATACTTTAAAAAATGAAAATATTAATATGAAAGAAGATTTTGAAAAGGAGAAGAATAGGGTTAAAATTTGTTTGGAGTGTGAGCAACTTACAAATAAGGTACGATTTCCACTTAATCAAGATTGAATTGAAATTTTACTTGCAATTTTTTTTGCAGATTTAGTACATTTAATTATGTTCAAGATTATAATATTAAAAAAAAAAATCAAATATTAAATTTTCTGGCAAAGGTAAATTTTTATTTATAAATTGTAATAAGTACTTCACATTTTTTATTAATTGATACAATACTGAATACAATTTATATTGAAAATTTCATAATTGTGTTTTTAACTTAATAAGCATGTTAAATCTTTAAAATATTTAAAGTATTTAGCACATAAAAAATTAAGTCTTGAGTAAGTCTGTTTTATTACTGATAAAATTATGAATATTGTTTTGAGGAGTGGCTTTTCGTGTCCTTGATCATTAAAAATTTTTTTTTCTTTTTGTTGCCACTCTAACAGTACGTTAAATCTTGCACAGGCCAATTTTGAATGTAAAGGAAATGAATAATTTTTTCATTCAGTTTGTTTTAAATTTCTTTCTTGAGCTTTTTTTTTATGCGTAATATTTATTTATATTTTTCTTTAATATTAATTTAAGTAGCTACACATCAGTTTTTGAAAGTGAAAATGAGATTTTTCAAGAAAAGAAAATCGTTTGAAATCCTATATATTTATTTATTTTTTAAGATTGCTGCTATGTATTTTGTTATTGCATTAAATTCTAAGTTTTATAGGGAGTCTGTATATCGCCTAGTTAATTACAATTATTTTTCTATTTCTTTCTTTATTTGTTTTATTTTTCTTTAAATTTATTGTAGTGTCAATCACTTAAATATTTTTCAGCTAAATGAAATGAATATTTCTCAACAAAAAACTAAAGAAGAGTTACATGAACAAAAAATAGAAAATAAGGAAATAATGAAGATGCTAAATGAGATGGAGGTATGATAATTTATGTCTATGAAAATTTTAATGTAGATCATAAAAAGAAAATGTCTAATTTTCTTAATATACCATTAACTCTCACATATGACAGAATTACGGAATGGAGTTAACAAAAACAAATAAAATGGTTAACAAATGCAAAAACAAAAAAATCTGTAGGATAAAAATGCTGCTTGGGCTGCTATTTCCACTGTAATGTAGTTTTCATTAATTTTTTTAATATTTTAGTTGTCCTATAAACTTATGTGCTACTTTTGAAATTTAACCTATTATTTGATGCAACCAGGTCTTACAAATTTATTACTTTGTTTTTTCTGATTTCTTCTAGTATTTTTTTTATAATATAATGTTTTTAATAATATATATATCTATTATATTATATAAATAATATCTATATTATTTATATTTATTAATTTTTTTATATATATATTTATACTGACACACACTAATAGAATATAGTTTGATCATCATCTCAGAAAGAAAGCTATGCATTAACATTCTTGATATTAATATTGTTTTATTAAATTTATTTAAAATTTCAATTCTTTTTAATACTTTTAACTGTTTTTGTTATTCCTAAATGTTCTAATTTACACGCTTAATTTCATTTTAATGTATAGTAAGATATATTGATATCTTCTTACTTTTCAAATTTTAATATTTTATTGTTTAATTTATGTTCCTGTTCTGTATTTCATTTTAAGAAAATAATAAATTTTCTATTTCTGTACTAATAGAAAAATAAAATTATATTTATGAATATCAGTAAATTAATTTCTTAGTAAAATTGATAAAAATGAGAAGAAAGTTGTGAAACATTTCAGTAACATCAAGTTATGAAAAAACTTGATCAATTTATTTTTGTTGCTCTAACTTCAAAATACTAAAACTGCTTTTCAATTTAAATGTCAAATATATTACTGAAAACAAAGGCCATTATTGTTTTAAATGCTGGAAACGTGGAACTTGTTTTTCATGCAAGATACTCTTATTACATTGTATTATGTTGAAAAAAATAATGCATCATATTTAGCTTTTATCTTATGATAAATAAAATTTATACTCAACTAATAACTATTAAATATATACAAAATTAGAAAAAAATATTTGATATTCAATTCAAATGATCAAACAATAAATTTAAAAAGATTTTATTAAAGAGTGTCGAGAAAAATCATACACAAAATAACATTTTGCATTGATACATATTGATTGCATTTTGCATATTGATTCAGTGGTTATACATTCATTAATAAATATTCTTTCAAATATTTATTGTTAACAAAATATTTTCTGTTGAAAATTTTATATGAAGACATTCTAATTAGATCCATTTTTTTGAAAAACCAGAGTAGCTATAATGATGACAGGATCAATAAGGAGAAAGAAATAATAAAATTTCAAGAAATTATACGAAGATTGGAAGATGAAGCAGGAGTTATGAATTTTAAAGTAAGATATATTATTTAAAGCATTTATCATTTGTGAAATATTTTATTAGTTAAGAGGGAAAAATATAACTGAAAATTTTGAGCAACCTGATTTCAATTTATTTGAATGATTTTAGGAGACTTAATTTTTTTACAATCATAAATGAAAAAAGAAAATTAAATTAACGTTTTACTTATAAAAATAATAAAAGGCTATAGGTTTATTGTGCCTTTTACTGATTTCATTTATGACTTATCATAGTGGCCATTAAAATGTCTATTGCTTGGTCTTATTATTAGGGTGTTTTTTTATGCTTTATTGTAATTTTAGATTTATAGACTCTCATTCTATTAAAAAAGAAATAATTTATGAATTTAAATTTAACACAGTAAAAATATTTTATTATTTATTTCATCAATGGAAAATAAATGATAGCTAAATATACTTTTATAATCATAATTATTTCTTAGCTGTAATTTTGAAAAATTTAATCAATTGCGATTTCAGTTGTTTAATTCATTAGTATTCAGTAAATGTTTCTCATTTTACTACAAAAATATAATTCATATTTAGTACATATGTCAAAACACATCAAATCCACATTTGTTTGTTGCCAAAATTCTGTAAAGCTATTGAGTAATTTAATAGTTATGTACTTATTTTAACTCGTTTTAATTTTTATGTCATTTTGTTTATTTTTAGAATTTTAGGATTTCAACAAAATGTGGAAATCATTAATTATTCATTTTTTGCTGTGTTTTTAATTGTGGCAATTGAAATAGTTAAAAGGGGGAGGGGGCAGTATAATGTATCAAGAAACCAGTGAATATTTTATTCAACTTAATTTCAAACTCGAATTAACTTAATAAGTTATGTGTATGCTGTTAACAAGTGAAACAATAAATTTTAGAGTTCCTTATTTTTGAACAATTCTAAATGAATTACAGAGCATATGTGGGATACTGGCATACCATAAGTTTTTAAAATTAACATTTTTTGTGGTGTTCATGGAGCTTGGTGTCTTAAATAATAACTTTAATTCATATTCTTTATTAGCTTCACACTTTCTTTGGATATATCACAGACCTCATATCATCATGTTCACACATAAGAATTAATTTAGTGTTGATTAATTGAATATAAATAAGCATAGGAAAATATATAGAAATACTTTTGTTATTAAACTTTTCTTACTGAAAAAAAAAAACGAATTAAAAAAATTTCGAATTTGATTAATTTATTCCCCTTTTCTTAATTTTTTCAGCTTAAAGATTTGGAAACATTAAAATGTCAGAATCAAACATTAAAAGATGAAATGGAGGAATTGAAACTGAATGCAAATACAGTAATGCAGTTTTTTTTAAAGTTATTGTTTTTATTCTCTTCATATAACAAGTATTTGCCATGCCACCCTATTAAATGAATTCATAAAATTTATTTTATTTAGTTATTTTTATAAATTTTAGTAATATTTTGTAACTTTTTATTAGCTTCTCTTAGTAAAAAAATAGTTTATATTTAATAAAACTATGTTCAGCCTAAAATTTAAAGCATCTTTTCCTTTCTTTTATTGAAGTAATATAAAATTAAAATTGAAAATTAGATTATATAAAACTTTTATGGCTTTTTTCAAAAGGTATGCATGATTTCAAATTATTTTATTCTATCATTATTACTGAAGAAAAATATTTTCATTTCATTAACACTGCATAACAATAAGATAGTTTTTGTTATATTCATTTAGTTCTTTTTACATTTTCTATGATTTAAGTATTATCTTCTTTCTGGTGTAAAATAATTAGAAATTTTAAATTTTTGAAAAGTTATACTTAGACAGGCTGGCTTTGTCATTACTTAAAAAGGTAATAACAAACCAGCTTTTGCAAATAATTATATTTAAAATATCTTAATGAATGACTGAAAAATATGGTGCTTTAATTATCATGTCAAAATTTCAACAATTGTTTGTTAAAAATAAATAAAGTATCAGTGCACTTAAAGAATATTATATTATATTTTGCAAATTTAAATTCTTTTTTTTATTTTCAGAATACTTAAATTCAGAAATGAAAATCATGTATAGTCACAAAGCATGTTCATATTTATTGGTGTCTAACTTTTAAATTTTTACTATGCACTATTTAAAAAAAATTGTATGCATGAAAGGTACACCATGTTAATTTTTTTGTTATTGATTACACATTTAATTTTGAAAGAGACATTTCTAGCTATTAAGTTTAGTGAAAGTAGAGTCATCATAAATGACTATCATAGAAACTTCCTGACTAGTGAAATAATAGTGATGTGAAATAGTGATGTTAAGTACTTCGGAACAAAATACTATACATGAAGTTACAGAAGTCAGGCACAAAAATTGTAATCTTTTTGTGTTTTCACAAGTTTTTAATGAATGTTTTATAGTATTTATTTATTTTTTTGGAATAAACTAAAGCTTTTTATGAAGTTTAAATTTCTTATTGTAAAAAATACAGAAAAATGTTTTACAATTTAAAGTAAATAATTAAAAAAAAATCTCTATGCTATTACAAATAATTTTTTTTTCATGAAGCAAGAAGATTTGGACCAACTCAGAGTTCAAAATAAAAAGTTGAAAAATGATTTGGAAGGCTTGAAGAAATTAAAATCTGAAAATAAAATGTTAAAAAATGACTTGAAAGATTTTACCAAATTAAAGGCTAAGTATGAAGAATTGAAAAATGATTTCGAAGATTTAAATGATTTGAAGACCCAAAATAATAAGTTGATAGATGATTTAGAAGACTTAAAATCAAAACTCTTAACAGTTAAGTATTTTGTATTCTATTACTTATTAAGAATATTTCTACAATTTTATGAAGTTTCTAAAAATATTAAAAAAAACTTTTTAAGGTTGAACGAGAATCTTTGGATGAAAATAATAAGAAAAATAATTCATCTTCAGATCAAATGGTTTGTAATTTTTTTAAACATTTATTCATTACAAATTTTAGAATGACGTTTTTGATTACAGGGATATAATTTCCTGCTTATAATCCATATATTAAAAAAGTACAAATTATTAAAAAAATTAATTATTACCAAATTTAAAAGTGTAATTATAGATAGCTGAGTACTCTCTGTTGATATTATTTTTGGAAGTTTCCAAAAAATCAGTTTTATAAAATCCCTTTTTCAACAAAAATGTATAACAAAATTGTGTGACAGAAAAATAAACGGCCTTTTAAACATAAAGAAAGAAACATAACAGTTGTAGATGATGAAAAAAAATTATAAAAATATAAAAAATATTTTTTAAAAATTCATATCATACATCGGTATGTTGTTGTACCAAGCTGTATCAATCACGAAAATTTTTTGGAATTTTGGTCATGCCACCAATTTATATGTAGTGTTATTAATTAAAACTAAAAATTAACTAATTTAATATCATCCACTAATAACCAAATCTCCATAATACATCTAAATTAATATCAACCAATAAGCTTTTTAAATTAATACAACATTTGTCAATAAGGTCCACAATAACCTACATCGTGATATTCTACTAAACTAGTCCCATCAAAATTTAAGTTTTACATGGTCATTGTGTTCTGCAATAATTAGTACTGTAATAAAAATCTAACATCAAATAAATACCACAACATTATATATAACCCAACAGATTCATTTTAACTCCAGAATCTTGCAAGATAAGATTACTACACACATAAAATAGCACAATAACAATTATTATGTACATAATTTATTTTTATTTCAATATAGGTTATATAAGAAGAAAAAAAAAAAAAAAATTCAATACAATATTATCATTAAGCAGTAAAAGGGGTCCTCGAGTATGAAACTGATAAATCAGGAAAATCAAACTTTAATTGTTGAATAGGAATAATGCAAATAATATTTATGATTTAGGAAATTAAATATATATAAAAAGATAAAAGGTGACTGATGTAAAATTGAATACGATTGATTGTTAAAGAACATACCAAATCGGCCACGGATTATACAAAATCTTATTTTTTTTAGGGCAAAAATTATAGTTATGGATTATATACCGGAAATTATGACATGTAAAAATATATTTCTAATTAAATAAATTCTTGAATATCTTTTGCTTTTTTGAAAGTGGGTAAATACATCTAAAATCTAGCTTTTAATTAAAACTTTGCTTTTTTTTTAATAATTCAAATTTTATTTTATAGGCTTCTTTATCCTCTCAAATTTCAGTTTTAAGTTGAAATAATTTAATTTAGTACTGTTACTTTTTTGATGAATATGAGATTATAAAATAAAATTAATATCCATACTATTGTAGTTTCGAAGGGAAAAAAACACATTATTTTCACTCATAAATAAACACTGCAATTATGATTATTTACATATGGTATGTAAATTTATCAGTTTTACTCTGCTATTTTAAATATTAAATTTGAAAAAAAAAAAGAAGCGATATTTTTAACAGAAGTACCAAGTACTGTGAATTGCCAGTAATAATAATAAGGGATTTGCAATAAAAACTGTAAATTAATCCATCTTGAAAAACTTTTTTCTCATGAGCAGTTCAAAAATTTTTTTCCACCAGTATGTGAAATATAATTGATATATTTTATGATATTCTGATTACTGGAACTTGACGCCTCTGCATTTTAATTATTTTAAAACTGCATTCTTCTAATGCTTTTTTTTGTTGACATAAAATATTTTGTCTACATTCTTTTTAGTATGTTTATCAATGAACAACAAAAACATTAAACACTTTCTTATGAATAAGTGATTTTTAAAAAAATATTTTGTGCAATGTTTAAATGTAGCTTCTCATTAAGTTTCAATGAATTTGTTATAAATTTAATGTTGGATTTATTTTAATACTTTAACCAATGAGATAAAATTTTATGTTTGTTTTTCTTTTTTCATAAAAAGTGTCACTACCTTGTTTTTAGTTAGATTTCTTTTTAGTATCATATATAGAGTAATATATTTTTTGGGAATAAAATTAAAAAAAAAAAAAAATCGAACATCATTAGATTTGTAAAAGTTTTTGTAGTAAAATTATTGAATTACTATGTATTTCATAAGTAGCGAGTTTAAATTGTAATGTTTTACAAGCAATTGATAATTTCAATTCATATTTTAATTAGTTTATTTAAAACATCGATTAAAATTTAAAAAAAAATTATTTTCAATCTTTTATTTATTCAAGTTTATTTCAGACCTTATGGCAAGCATTAAGTAGAATAATTCTCTGGGTGTACAATATGTACGAATATATATTTTTTTTACCGTTGAGTAATTTAAGTTTAAAATAATCTCTTATCTATTGTTTTATTCTACTTTATGTTGTTATTGATATATTAATGACTCCTAAAGCAATTTTTATTTATTTAAGAAAACTAATTTAATTACAAAATTTGCCACTATAAAGTTTTGTCATAATATATGATTTAAATGATTATGGAAGATATTTTTCATTTGTGGAAAAAACATTTCAAACATTCAAGCTATTATGAGATGATACTATTAATAAACTTATTTTAGATTGCAATCAAAGGCAAAGTTGATAGGCATAACAAATATCCAGTGTCCTCATCTTGTAGGAATTTGGAATTTATTTTTGTGTTATATCTATTGGATATAATTCTCTTCTTCGTAAATGAAACTAGTTCAAAAATAAATTTACATTAAAAATAGGAATATATTTTTTAGTTAATTAATTCAATACTTGAAAATGTTATGTAGTATTACCATTTTGGAAGAGTTTTATTAAATATTTCTTTGAGTATCTGTAATATTTTACTTTTTAAATTATAATAATCATAATTATTTATTAAAGTATGCATTTTAGATTTTATATAAAGCGCAGTCAGTACATCACCATCTATTCACATAATTTTAAGAATGTACAATCACAGTTTAGTAAATCAAAATTTCTGATAAATATGAACTCAATGTTGTTCACATAATTGCACTTCTGTGATTTACAAAATTTGTTATAATAAAGAAATTTTTAATATTGCTTTATTTATCTAGTTTTATTTTTAAATTCTTATGTTTGTGAATTATTTAAATATTACTGCAATTATTTCTACAAACACCCTCACTTATGTTATTCATTTGTTTTGTATGTAGCTTCCAAATCAGCCAGATGAGATAAACACTTGTACAGCACCGAAAGCATCAGGAGGAAGGAGCAAAAGGAAGACGGTAAAGCTACCTTCACAAAATTTGATAAAATTTTTTTTTTTTTACTATTGCAATCATATTTAAGTATATGGATGTATTGTAATAATTTTTTTTACTTTTCAAGACATGTTACATTCACACATTAAAAAATAAAATTATCTAGATTACATAAACAAACTTATTTATATTTCTTTTTTAATAAATTTCACTGTAATACAAGTAACTTATTTTATTATATTTCTCTTTATGAATAATTAAATTTGATTATAGATCATTAAGAATTGGGCGTTTTACAAAATAATACTAAAATAATACAAATAATCTTCAAAAATCAGTTACAAAGATTTAAAACTAAAACATTTTAAATCCACCGAAACAGCTTCATGATATTAGAGAAACTTATAAGTTTAAAATAAATTGTTATAAAATAATATAGACAAAAGATGTTTACCTCTTATGTATATTAGGTAATAGAAAGAGCAATCAAGATAATGCGTTAATCAAAAACTTTTAACAACTCCAAGGAGAAAAATTCAAATGCACTTTTTCTTTTTTATTAGCTCCTTTTTTTTAAATTCTTTTTTATATGGCTATTTGTATTTTTTAAATGTTTAGAAAGAAGTTTAAATGTTTACAAAGAAATTAAGAGAATTTATAAACTATAGTTATTTAAATTATTATAGAGTTATTTGATTAAGATCAAATTGAATTAGATCAATACATTTAAAATAAACTTGATTTAAAATCAAGCATTCGCAATATAATAATAATGAAAATTCAAATATGTTAATAAAAACTACTTATTAATTTTATAATGGTAATTTAATAGTTATGATAAAAAGAATAATTTAAAAAAAAAATAGGTTGCTATAAATTTAATATTTCATTCATTGCAGCCAATAAATTGTAGTTTAATTTCCCAGATTTTACTAAACATTTTTGAATAGATTTTTTTAATGCAACATATGTTTTGAAAGTTAAATTTTATAATTATAAAATCATTATTTGTCCTTATACTTTTAAACAGCAATTGCTGTTTTATTCAAGTATGTGTGAAATGAGAAATATAATAATAAAGAGTATACAAATATTTCATTTCTTTATATCAAACATTGATATGTTGATGTAAACATTCTAAAAAATTAATTCGTATTTTGGTACACAGAAAACTAATCTTCACTGCATTTTACAATTTTTAATTTTTTAGAAAATCAGTATCCAGTCACAAAATAAAACACCCAAAACAGATATTGTGGATTCTGTGCTGGTTGAAAATGTAAATATTCATAAAATATTAACAATATTGATGCAATTTATTGCTCAAATACAAATAATTTATAACAATTTAAATTTATTTTGCAGAATTCTAAAAAATTTTCACAAGGATTAAAAGATAATGAAATTACTTCAACAAGTTCTGATATTGTGGATTCTGTGCTGGTTGAAAATGTAAATATTCATAAAATATTAACAATATTGATGCAATTTATTGCTCAAATACAAATAATTTATAACAATTTAAATTTATTCTGCAGAATTCTAAAAAATGTTCACAAGGATTAAAAGATAATGAAACTGCTTCAACAAGTTCTGAAGACGCCTATTTTAAGGAGGTATTATCCATTGCATTGTAAAAAATATAAGGCTATTAATATTTTAATAATTTTACTATTATTATTTAATGATTAAAAATTTTTGTAAAACTTACTGAATTTTTTTCAATTAATATTTATTGTATATATTTCTGTATATTTTTACATGTTATACATTATACTATTATAACAATAAAACTAAACTTTAACTAATATATTTAGAAATTAGTAATATTTTGCAAATTGATTTTAATATTGGAAAGAACAATATATAATTAAAGTGGTTTTTATTCATTTCAGGATAGCAAAACTTTAACATCTGATAAAAACAAATGGGAATTAGACTCAAGTGGATCTGATTATTTGGAGATAGCATATGATAAGGTAAAATGCAAAAAAAAAAAAAAAAAAAAAAAAAATATATATATATATATATATATATCGATTGTGATTAATTTTAAATCGTTGTTATGAAGATTTATATTTCAATATTTCATTAGGCATCGTTTTGAAGCATTTTAGTTATTATAGAAGGAGAAAAAGAAAAAAACTCTTGTATTTTTATTTTTCTGATTTATCATTCTTTTTACATTCATGAATTTATTTAGATTTTTTTATTAGAATTTTAAATTTTTATGAAAATACTGAAGTAGCTGATATCTAAGAATTCATTTTACTTTGAGTCCAAGCTAACTGATATTTTTAACAAATGGAGATGACTCGAATAAATGTTAATATGCTAAATAGATTAATATTTATGTTTGCTATTTTAAAAATTAAATGAATACTAAGCCATCTTTAAATGAAAAAAATATTACAAAACAAAAAATCTATCTTTTATAATAAAGATGAAATATGTATTTCATAATAAAGATTTATATATATATAAAATTTAAACTAAAATTTTTTATTTTCATTTTTATAGAAATCTGAAACATTTATAGGATTAACACCAAAAAAGACGTCTTCCCCTATACTCAATTTTTTAGGCACCAAGAAAACATCATTATTCAACCATAATATGAAAAGAAATAGTCTGTCTACTCCAGAAGTAAGTTTTTCATTACATTTATTTGTTGATTATATTAAAATGGAATGTAATGTTAAGAAAACTTCCATCAGATAGTATATGAAACACATATCTAGTATAGATTATGGGTGCTGCATGATTTTTATATCATCATATATTGTTCCTTTTTAATATTGTGTTGAGGAATTTATGACATTATTTCTTTGGGGAAAAAATTGAAACTTTTACAAGATGGATAAAAAAGAAGACAAAAAACAAAAAATACCCATCAACCCCATTTCTTTTTTTGTAGATGTAAGACAATATTCAGATGAAAATTAGCGATGGCTGCAAAGTTATACCAAATATTAATGCTTCAAGTTTTAAAAGAAACAAAGAAAAGAAATATTCTAATACTTAGAAATGTGTAATACAAAAAAAAAAAAAAAAAAAAAAAAAACTTGGTAAGCATATGATAATGAATATTGAAAGCTTTGTCTTAATGTTATGACAGAAACAGTAAACTATTGCCACAACCTTTGCATGTAACATGTTCCACATTTCTCTCAAATAATGCTATACTACTGCCTAAACTGGTTCACAACCTGCATTCAAAGCAAGCAAAAATGTTTTTAGTAAGCAACTGGACTTCTTAAAAAGATTTGTAACCAGATGAAATTGCAGAAAAGTCAAATGGAAATGATGACGATTAGTTACACATTGCTGCTTTAAGCATCTTATTTAATTGCTCTTCAACTAAAACAGAAACAATTTTTATTATTGATACAAAGTTGTAACTTAGCTTTGCATCTTAGATGTTGTACAAAATGATTTTTTTTTCAACAATTAAAAAACTAGTGGCACACCCCTTTCAGATATCTCAATTCACAGGAGATTTGCTAACATGGCCACTAATGTTAAAAAGCAAGTTGTAGAAAGAATAAATAAATAAGGATTGTTTTGCGA
The DNA here is from genome assembly GCA_021605075.1 of Caerostris darwini. Classification (NCBI taxonomy): domain Eukaryota; kingdom Metazoa; phylum Arthropoda; class Arachnida; order Araneae; family Araneidae; genus Caerostris; species Caerostris darwini. Next base: position 260,900 of record BPLQ01009992.1, read on the forward strand.
TCCTACTTTGTTTCATGAATTATTGTGAAGATCAGGACTTAAATCAAGGCAACAAAAAAGTTCATCCCTTATCTGGATGAAACACTGGTTTGCAGTCAACAAAGTATTCTAGGGGGCGTTTGCAACACAGTGTTCACTATGAACTTGCATCACCAATATCTATTCCATGTAGAAGTATGATAGTTATGATGAAGTCGTCTGTTCGAACTAAGGTGAAAAAGTAAAATAGTTTCTGCGAGGGCAAAAATTTATGGCTCAATCATCGATTGTGTGGAAAATTGACATACGGCCAAATCAGATGGATTTAAACAGAGAGCCATAATAGGAGAGAAAGGTATTGTAGGAGATTTTTAATTATCATACTTTTAAAACTATATGATATCAAATGAAAAAATTATTTAAAAAAATCCACAATAACTATTACATTTTTTTTCTTCCCTGTACACCTTGTATCTTACTTACACCCCCTTACAAGTAATCGATTCTTCTGTTTCCACTTTTAAAATGAATGTTTACTTTTTCAGAAACTAAAACTTTCAAACTATATTATAGCTGAGCTTTTGCTAAATAAACAATAGATAGCATTTATGGTGGATATATTTGATTTACTGAATTAAGTTAATAATTCTCTTTAGGAGTATTGTATGAATATTTTTAATGAAATAAAATGATTGCACCAAAAACAACCTGGCTCTTTGGGGATAGTTGCTTCCAAAATGATACACAGAAGACAGAATTTTTGAATGTTGTTCATATCAATCAGAAAGTTATATTAAATATAATAAGCCAACATTTAAGAATGTTAGGTAAAACCTTTTACTTCCATAAAAATGAAGATCCACATAAAGATAAAAGCATATGGATTAATGATCTCTTTTCAGAAGATATAAAATGATAAAACTTTACAAGTTGTCTTTTTTTGCACTTATCCTTGTGGGAAAGAAAAACTTTACAAGTTGCCTTTTTGATGACAAGTAAAAATGTTATCACCCTGTTAAGTCCAGCAAAAACGCAATGATTATAACAATTTTGAATATCACTCCATAAAGAATATCCAGCTCCTAAATATGTCAATAAAAGCAAACAGAATGCGAATCAATGTTAATACACCTCTTCGTCTCTCAGAAACAATATTGCAACCACATAATTAATTTGCTTACATTCAACACCAGATGTCACTTTAAATAAAAATTGTAATTTCATAACTTTAAATTTAATAAAATTTATCTTAACTGCTTCATTAATTAAAATTCTTATTTCTGATTGGTATCAGTCTAAAATATTTGTGCTATTTTCACTGCCCACAGGTGTTAAATTGTTGAACATAGCTTTAGCTAATATGGGTGGCGTTTCTGATTTGTTTGTGTTTTCTACTCTTCCGAACAGTTTTTATGTTAAATTGTGAATCATTGTTAAAACCAATAAAAAAAAAATGATGTTAAATCAATCTTATTTACAGAATTCTACTGGACAAATATCCATAATTAATCAAAATTAGCAAGAAAGTATTGATTGCAGTCATCATTAACACTTTATTTATGTTGTACAATGATGAGATGATTCAATAAGTCAGGTGATAGTTTCTAAAGAAGAATTTTGTATCAAAATGAAATTTTTGGATACAATTATTTCTTTGGTTTACATTTGGAAATTATAAAAGAGTTAACGAAACAATATAACTTCCAATGTTTAATTAGAAAATTTCAGAAATTGTTAATGATGCAAGTCACATTGATAATATCACCCAACTCAAATATCACCATATAGCAATACATAAAACGAAGCAGCTGTAACTCAAGGCAATTAATTTGCAGTTTGGTAAAATATAAACTAAATAAATAAAACTAAGTTTGTATGCATATAGCATAAATAACACTCTTTACAACCATCAATGAGATCCAAGATTAATTTTTTTTTATTATCCTTAGGCTGGAAATAAGATTTCAAATAAAAACACTATTACATTTTTTTATATGGTTAGTTTGCAATTTTCATATGCCAAGGCATATGTATATTTGTGAGAGTAACTATTAAGTATTTTTAATTTCTTTCAAATATTAGCATATTTTATTCTAATGATGTTCATTGAGGCAAACATAAAAATTAATTGATATTAAAAACCATGTGTAGTTAGAAATTGAATGTTTTTGTAACATTAAAAAACATTAATTATAAAAATATAATTATTTAATTATATTTTTATAAAATATAAAATTTAGAATTATCACCAGGCATTAAATGTGATAATAAAAACTGTCCTTATACATTGTTTTAGAACTATGCAAATAAACTACCAACAAAGAAAAATAAAACTGAGTTAGGAAACTCAATGCAGATGCAACCAACAAAATTCTCTGAGAGAAATGCTGATTTTATAAGCTGCAAAGAGAATGTACTAAAGGTAAACATTTTACATTCATTTATTACGTTCTTGAAAAAATATTAGATCAAACTATTAACTTTTATTTTTAGAAAAACACGTTGATGAATAATACTCCATCTATTCCTGCTGATAAAAGAAAAATTAATACGTCAACTCCTCTTGGCCAAAGGAAGTTTTTCAAATCTCCTCTTTCAATGAGAGATAAAATGTTTAAGAAGCCTTCATCCCAAGCACAGTGGTCTGATTTTTTGAAATCTACTAAATAACTTAAATATTCTGATATTTATAATTACATGAGAATAACATTTGTTATATAGTAGTAGTAGTAGTAGTTTTCATTATAAAAAATAGTAGTTTCATACTATTAATCATAATTTCACAGAAGTGTTCATTATAAAAAAAAAAAAAAATCAAGAATGTATTTCATTTAAATAAAGACGCACATTTTTTTGTGTTACATTTTATTTTATTTATATATACAAAATTAACTCATTTGCTTTCAGTTATCTTGATTATAAAATGCAATACTTGCCTGGTTTAAGATATCAAGCAAAACTATTAAAGTTTGTTCAGAATCATTTGAAGCTTTTTTTAAAGAATTTATTTTATCAATTGCAGTATGCAAAACAGAATCTAAGGGGGAAAAAAAATTGTATCATAAAATGATTATCAAACAATTCTCTAAAAACAATGAGATAGAAATTAATAAAGAATTATTAGCATATGTAGATTATTATTCAGACAATAATGCATTTATTAACAAGCAATCAACATTGTTTTTGTTTGTTTTAGCAACAATCACATATAAATTATATAGGGATTTAGAATGTGAAGCTTATACTATATAAAATATCTTTTTATCTAAAATTTATTGAGGTTATTTTTTCACTTAAATGAACGCAATTTACTAAAAATTAATGTTTCCAGTTAAAAAAAGTACAAAATGAAACTATTAACAAAAAAAAAAAAACACATTTTACAGTTCTAAGCACTAGAAAAATAAGAGTCAATTAGTCAACTTTGTGACCTTTTTTCCATCTTAAAATAATTTAAATTCAATTTGCAATATTGTTATTTTCAAATAAAACAACTACCACAGAAGAATTAATTGTAGAACTGTATTATAAAATGATATTAAATAGTAATCATTATTGTAAATAATCCATTAAAGTTTAATGTCCCATTGAAAAAAAAAGTACAGTAGGTATTACAAGAAATAGTTGTCAAGGATATAATTAAACAATTTCTTTTATTCTTTTAAACAACCCCACCAAATAATTTATTAATTTTAAAAGCTAATTAATAAGAGAAAAAGAAATCACAAAATCAATTCCAAGTTAATATTAACTGTTTTTTTAACCATGATTTTATCAAATTTTCAGTGTTTCAAAGCAATCAAATATTTTATTTCTTTAATGGCAATATCTAATTGTTGTGCTTTGTAAATGATATACTATTTGATTAATTTTGGTTATGATAAAAATAGCCTTTTAACAAGTTAATAATAAAATTTTTAGCTAATAATTTTTCATCGTGGAATATGATTATTTAAAAAGTAAAGTTGTTTATATTAGTTTTTGTTCTTCTATAACAATCATAACTATTCAATAATTTATGCCACTTGATTTTGGTACGTAAAATTAAAAATTTTCACGTTTTTTTTAACTTCAATGCAGTGTTTCTGGAACAAACGAATTTCCCATTAATACAATTTTTAAAAGGTATTTGAGGAAGAGTTAAGTGTGAAATAACATTATTCATTTTTTATTTAATAATAGTTTGTTTTTCATCGACACATTTAAAATAATATATCACATAATTTTTTTTTAATAAAAAATCAATTTTAATTTCCAAAAATACCATAGATTTACATGACATATGTAATATAAAATTAGGTTAGCATTTTTTAAAGTATTTCAAGTCATTTGGAATCAAAAATTGAAAGAGCTGATGCGAAATAAAATAATTTACCAATCAAAAATTTGATACTATTGTCAATGAATCTGTCTTACAAATTTTGAGATTATATCTTTCTAGGGCTTTTTTTTTTATTATATGACCAAAGTATATATTTTATTAAAACTAATGAAGTACTTTGCCAATTAAAACATTGTTGTAATTCCTGGATCTAGGTAAAGAGCAAGGTTTTATTTAAAAATTTATTTTTACAGCACAAATATAATTTACACCTAAAACTTACAGAAAAGTTAAAGGATTATAAGTTTTCTTTATTGAAAATGATTACAATTAATTTCACAATTCTTCATTTTAAATAACGTTAGAAGTGCAAATTAAATTTATTCAGCATTTGAATATATAAAGGCAATTTTATCATGCTTATACCTTACATGAATGTAATGTAAAAAGGACTTTTATTCATATATATATTTATATATTCCAAAGGTTTAATTTTTATAGTTTGAAGATGAAATAAATTCATACCTTTTTCCTTGCATAATCTGGATCCGAATTTCCACATTGAAATTAATAACACTTCTTGTGAATTGACGATACTGCTATTAATCTTTAAAATGTCTTCTAAAGTCAGTAGTGACGCTAAATGGCAAAGACTGTAGCACAACTGGAATCAAATATATTTTTAAATAAAAATACATATGAATGAAATAAAAATGAAAAAAAAAAATGTTAATGTATATAAATTACATACTTGATCCAATAAATTTTCTTGATGCTTCATTTCTTTAAAATTTACATCTGATGATGTGGACAACAGGGTTGATATTAAATTTTGCCAAATAATTATTAAGTGATCTCCATATTGCTCTCTAGATGTCAGAGTTGTTAAAGCCTGAGCTGCACTTATGCGAACTTTAAAGTTAGGCGATTTGAGAACATTCAATAAGCAATCGAATACGTCCTCCTAAAAAAATAAATGTTTTAAATTGACTTTTCTTGATCATTAATGAAAACACATGTATAAATGCATAGATAACCCATATATTTATTATTTATTAAACACATATATCAGTGAAAACATGAGGCTCTGGTATGAGGTGTCCAAATTGTGACTAATACATGTTTTTAACATATTTGCATCTGCAGAAAAAAAAAAAGTTTTTACACTATAAAATGTTACTTCAAAAACAGTTTCCTTTTGAAAGAAAATTATTTGTAGATGAATAGTAATTATTGAAAGCTTACAGTTAAGTTACTCCCATGTTAATCAAGATTAAACGGCAAAATAATGGAATAATAGCCATATATAACATAATTAACTATGAAAAGGAATTGTAAACAATTGAACAATAACATAAAAAAATAAAACTTATTTTTCGCTTTTCAAAATGCATATAATTTTGGGATCAAATAAATTGCTTTCGTTAGTTGAAAGTTTTTGAAACCAGTTTAAACAATAGGAATAAAATTAGTTCTTCAAAGGGTACTTGGATTGCAATATCGGACCAAAAGTTCAATACCGGTACTGGGTATTTTTTATCTTAATACCGGGATACCGGTTTTAATACAGGTAGTAGAAATGTCATTTCACTTATAATTTCATCCAAAATATCTTTTTTTTTCTCAAAATTATCTAAAATCCCTGATGGTTTGGGCTTAGAACTGAGCTTAAGTTTGTATATTCATTGCACTTATATTCTTTCCTTTTTAACAAATTTGTGTCATGTTTCGTTTTTAAATTTGTATGGAGTCCGTTTGTACTTCATTAACTTTAATAACTCTTGAACATTTTTTTTACATTGAGCCACCATATTCTTTTCATCATATAAATAATGAAACCAAACCGAAGTATTATCAACTAATTTTTTATGTTATTCTTATTCATTATTATGGGGTATTATTTATGAGTAAATATATAATAAATATGAAAAATATTTTGAATTCTACAGTATGATATACAAATACAATGCGAATAACAAACTCACCAATTTAAAAAGTATCGAAATATTACACACTTTCTTGTTGTTTTCACAGATAAGAATAAGAATTTCACAAATAAGAATTCTTTCACAGATAAGAATTCTAAATTTCTAGTAAATACCGAAAAAACCGGTATTTAAACTAGTGAATACCGGTATTACAAAATTGTACAAATGGCTCAAAATACCGGTTTTCGAAAGAATAATTCAGGCAAAAAATTAAAAAAAGAGGAAAATGAAAGGTTAGAAAAGGAAAATGAAAAGTTAAAAAAGGAAAGAGAAAAGCAAAGACAAATGGAAATTGAGGAACGGGAAAAGCAAGGAACTTTTGAATTGGAAAAATTAAAACTGCAAAACGAAAATAAAGTTATGTACCAAACGTCAACTGAACATGATACTAATGCTCCGGAAGTAAACAAATCAGTTGATTTAAGAAATCTCATGCAGAGATTTAATCCGAAGGAAGGAGATATAACGTCATTCTTAATATTTGAACGGCAGGCAAAGCGAGTGGGTATAGAGGAAAACGATTTTGTATTCCATTTATTAGGATTGCTACCCTTTGAAATTACACAACTAATTGCTAGAAAATCTGAAGAACAAGCTAATGAATATGTATTTGTTAAGAATCTACTGTTAAAAAGATTTAAATTAAGCCCAGAAATATTTCGCCAGAAATTTATCAATCATACTAGGGATTCTAAAGGTACGTGGACAGATTTCATTTTCGAAATAAGTAATTATTTTAACGAATGGTTGAAAGGATTAAAAATTAATGTTTTCGATTCCTTAAAAGAATTAATTATAACAAATCAGTTGAAAAAACGGGTTCCAAATTTTATGCGAGAACATTTTATTGATACATGGCCTAAATATGTAAATCCGAAAGAGTTGGCAGGGATATTAGACGAATACGAAAATGTTCGTACCGGAATGAAAATAAATAATGAAAGCAAGAATAATAAATTTGGAGGTCATTGGGATGACGCAAGAAATTATTCGCGGTTATCAAATTACCATAAAAGTGAATTCCAGACTAATAAAATGGAAAACAAAAATGCTATAAGTCATAAATTAAATGAGAAAGAAAACTCGCGTACATATGTTGATAGTCATAAAGTATTTAATTCATCTATTCGCAATGAAAACGATGAACCCAAGTGTTTTTCATGTAATTTATTCTGACACATCTCAAAAGATTGCCCAAATCCTTGTACTTTATGTGGTTTAAAGGGGCATTAAAAAAAATATTGCTCAAAGAATAAAAAAGAAATTAGTTTAAGTGTGATTGACCATGAATCGTCCGTAACTGCTGACAAGTATTTGAGAAATGCTACAATTAATAATCGTTCTGTTAGTTGTTTGCTAGATACTGGTGCTTCTTCTTGTTTATTGAAAGAATCGCTTGCAGAACGTCTAGGAATTAATATGACGCCTTGCAAAAAAGATCTTTATTCCTTTGGGAATCAAAAATGTCCAGTTTTGCAGAGTTTAGGAGCAGCAGTCGTAGATTTTCAAATAGGTGAAGTAGTGGGAAATGATATTCCCGTTTTAATTGTTCCAGATTCGGCTCAACCACTTGATTTATTAGTCAGACGCACCTTTTAGATTTACCATATATTGCGTATGCTAGGGTCGGGGATATTTTGCATATCGGTTATGCTAAAGATTACCCATTTATTGGATTAAACTGCATCAAAGAAACGCCACGTATTAAATTGCAAGTGGAGGAAACTACGAAAATAATAAATAATGGCATAAATTTTGTAAAGGCGAAAACAGAACAAATAAATAATGGGTTAATTATGATGCAGGGAAATGAAAGAAATTTTAATTCTTTGTTAGAAATAAAATTAGGTAAAACTATTATACCAATTATTAATATTGGATGTAAGGAAATAATTTTAAAAGAAAATCAGAACATTGGAAATGTAGAATTAGTGGAGGAGGTCAACTCGGAACCAGATTTAAATTATTTTAATTTGATTAATGACACTTCTTCAGTAGAAATATTAAATGTTAGTACAGATAATGTAGAGCGAAATTCTATAAGCTTAGAACAAATAAAAGTTAATAAACACTTAACTGAACAACAACAGAAAGACATTGTTGATTTGTTGAATGAGTATAGAGACTGTTTTGCGTTAAACATATCGAAATTAGGATGTACAGGACTAATAAAAACGGATATTAAAGAAGTTGAGGGTTCAAAACCTGTATGTATGAAACCGTATAAAACAAATGCAGCCGAAAGAAAAGCAATTAAAGAAATCGTTAATGAATGGAAAGAACATGGTATTGTGAAAGAAACACGTTCACGATATTCAAGCCCTGTTCTTTTAGTGCGTAAGAAAACTGGTGAAAATCGATTAGTTATTGACTAGAAAACTAAAACTAAACTAAATAATCAGACGATCAAAGATAAATTTCCTCTTCCCAAAATTGATGATCTTTTAGAACAACTACATGATTGCAGTCTGTTTACAACTCTCGATTTGGCTCATGGGTATCTACAAATCCCGTTGACAGAAGAAGCCAAATTAAAAACTGCATTTATCACATCAGATGAAACTGGACAATTCGAAAGAATGATATTTGGATTAACAAACGCACCAGCAGAATTTCAACGGTTAATGTACTATACTTTAGGTGACTTATGCAACAAAGATGTTTTATGCTATCTCGACGACATTCTTGTACATGCCAAAACTTGGGAAGAAATGATTAAAAAATTATGTAAGGTATTCGAGGCTTTATGAGAAGCTAAGTTAACATTAAAATTGTCTAAATGTGAGTTTGCAAAAGATAAAGTAGAATTTTTAGGCTTCATTATTAATAAGAATGGGATTAAACCAGGCTCAAGAAAGGTAGAAGTAATTTCTAAATTTCCCCAACCGACAACTTTGCACGAGGTTAGACGCTTTCTCGGCTTAACAAGTTTTTTTAGGAAATTTATTCAAAATTATGTTATAAAAGCAAAACCTCTGACTGACCTACCCTAAGAAGAACGAAGATTTTAAGTGGGAAGAAAAACAAGAACAATCTTTTAATGTTTTAAAAAGTGAATTGAACCTACTTTAGCACTCTATAATCCCGAAGCTAAAACTGAAGTTCATACTGATGCAAGTGCGGAAGGTATGGCTGGCATGCTACTTCGAGTTGGAAGTGATAATAAGTAGCACCTAGTTTATTGCGTTAGCAAGAAAACGACTGAAGCCGAAAAGAATTATCATTCAAGTAAATTGGAGTTAATGGCTATTGTATGGACATCAGAACGATTGAGACAATTTTTATTGGGATTAAGTTTTACAGTTGTCACTGACTGTCAAGCATTAATTTACATGAATGCCAAAAAATCATGTAATCCTCAGATAGCATGAAGGAGTATACTTATTCAAGAATATGATTTTGAAGTTCGCCACAGACCAGGCATAAAAATGACACATGTTGATGCAACGAGTCGAGCTCCCGTTTCAGAATCGGAAGATACTATAACAAACCTCATCGAGAAGAAATTTGAAGTATGCCTAACACTAAGTGAAGATGAACAAATTTTGATCATTCAACATGCTGATAAAGATTTAAGAAAATTGATTGACATTTTTAAGAAGAAAAAGCATGAAAGAACATATGAAGAAAAGCAACAAATTGTTAATTTTGCCTTCAAAAGAAACCGAATCTATAGGAGAATCAAAGAAAAAGGAAAAGAGAAACTTCTGTATGTGATTCCAAAAAGTATGAGAAAAAGTACTACTGTTAAATTTCACGACCTTATGGGACATTTTTCTGTTAATAGGACTATCAGCAAAATAAAAGAGTTATACTGGTTTCCATACATGAAGCGTTACTTAAGGAAACACATTTCAATGTGTTTCGAATGCTTAGTCAACAAGACTCCAGGTGGAAAACGACAAGGATATCTACACCCGATTAATCCTGGAAAAAGACCCTTTTTAGTTGTTCACAAAGACCACTTAGGACCTTTCGTGAAAAGCACGAGGAAATCGAGATTTATTAATCATAATTGACAACTTCACAAGATTTACCAGACTTTGTCCAGTCAAAAATACTGCCTCCCAACATGTTTTAAAAGCTTTAAAAAACTTTGTTGAAGATTTTGGATTACCTGACCGAATCATAAGTGATAGAGGCTCCTGTTATACATCACATCAATTTGAAAAGTACTGTCATGATAACGGAATAAAGCACACCTTGAATTCTACTCAACATCCTATGGGCAATGGCATGGTAGAACGAACCAATAGAACAGTCCTTTCTACAATAACGACGGCCATGAAAGATTCACGACATAAAGATTGGGATTTACGTATAAAACAAACAGAAAGGAATTTGAATAATACGGTGAACAAAACCACAAATAAAACGCCATTCGAAATTCTTCATGGCTATTCACTTAGATTTAATGACGGAGTCCTCCGAAGAGTCGCAGACGAACGTATTGATGAGTGGACAGATCCGAAAGACGAAACTAGAAGTGTAATAAAAAAGAAACAAGACAAAATGAAGGAGTATTACGACCAGAAAAAATGCCGAACAATTACTTTTGAACCAGGTGAAATAGTGGTTGTTCGACGTTCAGCAAAATCAACGGGAGAACCTACCAAGACTCAAGCAAAATATAGAGGACCCCTAATTGTGACTGAGGTCCTCCCCAACAATACTCATCGAGTGACTCAGCTGGAAGAACAAGAACGAGGCAGATTCTACATCACAACAGCACACGTGAGTCAACTCAAGCCATGGCGACTTCATAAAGATGATTGTGACTCGGATGATGAAGAACCCCAAGGATCTTCTAGTGTCTCTCCAGATTATTCATGTAACGACTAGTGCCCCATTCATCAATAACTATAAACATTGTTCCTGAACTTTTTTTGTAAGAATATTTACTTTTTTTCATTGAACTTTCACTTTTTTTTTTATCTGAACTTTTTAGGAACTCATTTGGACAATAATCATATTAGAACTAACATTTTTTTAAAATTTTATTAATAAAAAAATTATTACATGTTTTATGTGCTGTGTACATGTTATGTTTATTTTTGTATATGGTAAAGTGTAATTTACTAAGTAAAATTTATGTAGCAATTGAGGGCAATTGCTTGGTCAGGATGCCCGAATGTAAACTATTTGTCATTATAAATGACAACAGATGGCGCCACGATAACTCCTCCTCCTGTAACTCCATATAAGGCTGTTGTCTTATACGGGGATTCGAATGTAAGAGCAAGGGCAGAGAAAAAGGAACGTGACAGAGTTGCTGATGGCGGGTGGTTGCTTGATTAAGTATTTGTACCAATAAATATTTTATATATATCAACTGAAAGTTGTGTTTATTAATGAGAAAAGAAAAAGAAGATAACAAGAGATAAGCCATTATTTTTGGATACCTTTACGTGACTAGTTTAAAAGGGCATGACTAGTTTTAAATTACTGTTACATTAGTGAATATGGGTTATTCTCAGGTTTGTTTGAAGTTTTTTTACAGGTTAATGAAATTAAATGTCATACTATTAACGTCTCTGCATTTAAATGATAAATGATTTCCTTTTCAAGTTTTTAATAACAAAATGGAAAACATTTTGCAGCACATTATCATTTTAATGAAGCCCACATAAAAAAGAAAAAAAAAAATCTAAACAGTATTGTATTGTATCTAGGACCCTAGATGTAATGGTTGTTGATATTAACAGTGATTTGAAGCCTGTATTAAGCCAGGTGAATTGTTTTGAATATCTATTGCAAAATAACTCATTAAAATATTTGTTACTTTTCTATTGACCAATCTTTTATTTCCATTTTCAAATCTTTTTTAGTCACTAGCATTAATAAACATATATTTTAAGGCAAAAAAAAAAAAAGTTTATTCTGGTTTCTTTCATTATTCTTTACAATTTGGCTATGTGTATTTTATAAGAATGTTCAATATGTTTTTTTTTTTTAAATAAATAAACATGGTATGCAAAATAAAAATAAAAATATAAAGTATTAAAAAATATAAAATAGTTGGAGATAACATTTCAAAATGTTAACTTCTCATTAAATTACTCACCAAATTTAAATGACAATGTAAAAGCAGATTAGTATTTCTGAGCATGTTTCCTAAGGCATAACATGAATTCCAACACACTTTCATAAAATTAGATGAAAGTGCAGATTTTAATACTTCGCAAGACTCTTGAATTAATGCACTCATCATATCAAAGCCTGAAAAGAAATTTTTTTTTTTTTATGAATGTGTTTTAGTTGCAATTTAACGAAATTTAAAAATCTGGATGATAAACACAGTAGTAATTTTTTCTCCCCATTTCTTTTATACATGTTTGAAATGTAAAAAGATAAATTTTATTTCCAAAAAGTTGAATTTTGTGTTCCAAATTGAAGTTTTTTGCAAACTAAATTCACCCCTAAAAATTAAGGTTTTATTTATACATTAGTCCTTGTGTATATGTAGATTTATAAAGGTGTATATGCATATGTATGTATAAATATGCATTTCTGTATTAGTAGTGATATACTGATATGGGTAAGGATGTATATTTAAATATGTGAGAAAATATGCATATGATAATCTTTTTTTCCCAGTAAGAATGATTCTGTGTTATTCACTTACATATGCACAAAGGCGCTTACATTACATGCATATATGCATGTAATATATGAGCGTTCACCTATGTGCATCCACAAATAGGTAAATGCGTGCATGTGCATATATTTGTATAATTATACATTATTTACTAGCGGGACTTATATGTATACCTGCTATTTACTAGTAATTTGTGTGCAGGAATTATCTGAACCCATACATATGTACACACAAACACATATATGCACACACACATGCATGCATATATATATATATATATACACACAACCACAATTTATATACGCATGCACATACATAAGGACTTCATACGCATATGTACACATGCACATGCACCTAAACAAATATACTTTCGTGCAAATATACACATAGAATTATATGCACATACTTTCATGCACACAAACATCCATACGCACACATATGTACATATATACATGCTGACAAACATATATACATGGGCACACACATACATACACTCATACACACAAACCTACACCATGAAATCATCATGCATCAGGTACCTACACCATGACTTTGTGTGCAAGTTTGTGCATGTAACCACATGCACAAATTTGCATAGAAATGCCATATTTCCATATAAACAGGCAAATACATACATATACACATCTAAATATGCATACACATGTATTTGAATACCTATGTAAGTAAGTAAGTATACACTTGTAGTTGAGTATGGCAACATAATAATTGAAAGTCACCACATCATTTGATAACTTATAACATATTAGGTTCAATGCAATTGAGATGCATTTAAAACTATGGCTAATAAAAAAAAAATCTACTTAACTTCAATTTATTTATAGTATAATATAACAATTTATCTATAGTAAGATGAACATTAAACATCAGAATTATAATATTGATTTTGTATCTATTATGTAACAAATGTATTTTGGCATAAAATTTTATATAAGTTTTGAAAATTTAAATTTTCATATATAAAAATATTTAGGTCTATAAGTTTGACAAAAATTAAATTAAAGCATTTAATGCAATATATATATATATATATATATCATTTAAATTTTTTTTATTCACATTGACATAATTCTTTTCTGCTGATTGGAAGTTTTAATGTAATGGCAGGAAAAAATAATAATAGTTAAATCTATGTTTTAATTATGAGTAACTATGTTAAGTAGATATGATGAATTGGGAAAAAAAAAAAAAAAAAAAAAATTCTGAGTGAAGATTTTTTTTATATTTTCAACAATACTTGACATAGCAATAGTGATAATTGCATAAATTTAGCACAACCTAAAATACTAGTTTAATGGACTATTTTCAGAGGTGTCACATTGGTGAATTTTATGAAGGGCAATCATGTAGCTGAAATGTTAAAAATATTGTTCAGCCACAAATATAAGTTCAGTATCACTTTATAATTTCATGTTAACATGCTATAATTAGAGTATCTAAAGGACATTTACAAACCAAAATAGATTAAACTTCATATATATATATATAAGCCAAACATGTACATAATGAATTAAAGTCAATTTAATACTAAATGCCCAATTGGTATTAAAAAATGATTTAATTCTAATTCTGAAACATATTTTTGATAATATGATGAAATCTGGATTAATTGTTGTGAATTCAAATAAAATAACAAGATATTGTTTGGATGCTTTGAAGTGAATAACACACACATGCACACTCACACAATATATATAAGGAAAACATTACAACAAAATAAAAACCTACAGAGAACTCACAAGTAGTGAACTAGAAACGTGATCATTTTGCACAACAATAGTCACTACCTGCATTCTCTACAAGCATAATGAATAAAAAAAAAAAAAAAAATCATCACAACATTAAAATTCTGAAATGCCTCCCGATCAAACCTCTAAAAATAAAAGAGGTGAAATTGTTTAACATGTGTTTTTGACTTAGATTCAGTCATCTAATGAGCAGAAATAACATAATTTATAATATTCTGAGAGTATATATTCCTTCATAAAGTAAGTATCAACAGGGTGCTATAATTCATTTAAGTGTTTCTAGGTACTTTTCAGTTTTGCATATTATATATATTTTTTTCTTTTTGATCTGCCGATTTCTGTCTCTCTCTTCCTCCCTCACTCATGCATATACACATTAATATATAAAACAGTGAGTTTTTTTCATTCCTTCTATTAGCACAGATTCTCCTTATACATATCTTGTCCAAATTTTCAACTGTTCATAAAAAAATTTTTATTCATCCACTCAAGTTCAAATACATTTTTTTTTAACTTGTAGTGGACGACACTTGATGTTAATATAGTTTTTTCAATATTAAATTCAGTAATTAAATTTAATTAATTAATTTTAGGGTTTTTATATTTAAGTTTGTAGTTGTTCGGAATCCACTTTAAACCATAGGTCCCGGTCCTAATATGAACATAGAGCGTTTTGGGGGGCATTGTTACTCCGCGTCCGTGGCTTATCTTCAAGTTACATGTTCCCCCTGGGTAATGCAAAGTGAGTAACGTCTGTGCGGTGCTTGCCTTAAGGCATCCAAGACCAAGCTGTCTAAGTGTTTGCCAGCTGCATTTGAGCAAAAAAAAAAAAAACTAATAAATAAGTTGCATATATCTACCAATAGATGGCGCCAGATAAACTTAAAAAAAGGAATGAAAATTATTTATAAAGGACTTTCTGCAATAGAGTGAAAAAAAAGTAGGAATTGACTTTTAAATTTTTTTTTATATTACTTGTTTTTCCCTAAATTTGTCATGCTATACTTTGTTGCTTCGAAAGATCATGTAACGATAATATTGATAACAGTATATAAGTTTATTTGCAGGGAATATATACTAAAATCCTCTCATACATCACACATTTCATTTTAAACTATCAATATTTTCGAAGCATATGCTTTAATGTACCATTGTTCTTATTCCCCTGATTTATCACAAAATGATCTTTTCTTGTTCTATTTATTAAAAAAAAAAAAAAAAAAAAAAAAAAAAATCTAATGCATAGTAAATAATGCGATTGTGCCAAATAAAAAAAAAGTTTAGTTAAGTTTCTTTATGTCGTTGCTATATCAGCTTTTCAATAGCATAACTACTTCAAAAATTAGTTTAAAAAGAAACTTTAAAAGATATTTTGAAATTAAAATTAATTAAATGATTTAGTATCAATTATTAATTTTTTAGACATTTATTTATCAAAATTAAGCAAATAATTTAAATTACTTGTTTATATGTACATATTTTTTCCACTGTTTTCAAATTAAATTTTGTTGAGGCATAATTATGCACTCCTAACAAAAAGTAAACATTTATAGCTTACCCATAAAATCCTCAGGAATATAATTTAAAAGTATTCCCAATGCTCTTACAGCATTAGCTTTCACTCGATCACAGTCTTTGGAGAATTGAACACAAGCCATTCCTATTGAATAAAAGAATGTAAGTGATATTGCTTCATTCCTAAGAATTTCGTCCCTGTTAATATGAGAAAAAACATATAAATTAAATAATAAAAAACAGGTATCATTATTAACTATCATTTGCTATATGTGGTTGAAATCACACCAAATATAAAAACATAATTATTTACTATTTGAAAAATTATTTTTTTTATTTAGTAGATGTTAAAAATATTTCAATTTTTGAATTTTCTTGGATACAACAATACAATTTTGATAATCTCAAGTTACCACTTAATGAGGCAAAGATGTGCTTTTTTTTTGCAATGAGTGCATTTCTTAGATTTTTTTTGTTTATTTAGATAAACAAAATTCTTGTCATTGAATGTTGAAAAAGAAAAGATTATTTTACAAGTAAAAGTCATAAAAGCATTAGATGCTATCCTTTGCTACATAGAATAGTAATCAGATATATACCTTTGAAAAACTCGAGAAACACGACTGCAAGAAAAAGAATTTCTACTATTAAAGAAAAATTGTCGGTTTTATTTCATTAAATTCTGTAAGTGGGATGTTAGTTATAAATTTTTAATGTATTTATTTCCTAGCCAAGTTTTCATTGAAACTGAGTTGGTGTTAATATTAATTAATTCTGATTATCTGGATTCAACTGTGTCTAAAACTTCCTTCCTAATTTTTTATTTTTTATTTTTTTATTTGTCACAAGTACACTTAATCTCTGTTCTCTCACACTTGCATCTCCTCATCAATTTCACTTTACACTTGCAAATTTGTTTGGCGATATTTAAAATTATTTTTTTAATTATTCATTCGACATTAAAAAGTGATCTTGCAAACAAATGAGAGTTAATTTGTACGCAAAAAAAACAAAACAAAAAAAACTTTTATTTACTTATCGTATGCATGGGAATAATCTAATACTTATTGAAGTACATACATTATCAGAATTAATCCTTATTTAAATTTATAATAAATATAAATTACTTACTCATTTACAAACAAAGCATCACATAGATTTCCTAAGGACCATGAAGCTTTAAACCTAACATTTACATTTGAATCATCTACAGACTTTATTAAAATTGAAGAAACATCTTCCAAAAAGGAAGCATCCTAAAATCGAATTTAACAAATATTAAAATACATATTTTAAATAAAGAAATGGAATGTCAGTATTTTGAAAAAATATTCTAAAATTTTTTTTTTTTAAAATCATATATTATTGAATGATTTTGTATTGACCACCTATCTAAGTACATTGTGTTTTTTTAAAATTTTATATATGAAAACATTATACATATAACACTTAAAAATCTTAATTATTAACAGAAAAGAATAAGAAATGTATCAACTGGTTAATTATTAATTTTAATTCTTGAAGATACAAGTTCTAGAAATTTTATATTTCTACATACTACTTTTATATTTTCATGTTTTCATTTGTTATTCAAAAAATTAATATTTAAAATTCTGATAAAATATGAATAATATACAGTGGGTAAAAAAGTATTTTCACACATACAGTTTTGTTTACAATTCATAAAAAAATGCATTAAAAAGTACAAAAATGAGCATTTTAAAAACACAATAACCTTATTCATCTAAACTAATTTTAAAAAATACAATAATACAAGTAAAAAAAATTTTTTTGCAATAAAATTAAAATATCTTACATCAAAAAAAGTATTTGCACACTCAATTCAACTTTAGGAAATTTGCATCTTTTTGGTAATTATTTGATAGTCATCCCACAGTAAATAATACTAGTGCAAACACTTTTTTGCACAAGATATTTTAATTTTGTT
Organism: Caerostris darwini; assembly: GCA_021605075.1. Classification (NCBI taxonomy): domain Eukaryota; kingdom Metazoa; phylum Arthropoda; class Arachnida; order Araneae; family Araneidae; genus Caerostris; species Caerostris darwini. The sequence continues at coordinate 279,015 of BPLQ01009992.1, forward strand.
GCAAAAAAAAAAAAATTGTTATTTATATTATTGTATTTTTTCTGTTTAATTTAGGTGATTAAACTTATTCTACTTTGGCAATACCAATTTTTGTATTTCTTAATGCTTAATTTTATGATTTGCAAGCAAAAATGTAAGTGTGCAAATACTTTTTGTACCCACTGTATATCATATTTATATCATACTTAATTTTCAGAATAAAATTTTGATAGCTATCATGTTTCTTACCTGAATTAGAGATGGAAACAAACAATAAAGACCAAGACAACGAATTGCAGCACCTCGTACATTAGGATTGGAATCAGATGTTAAACCCAACAGTATTGTAAGATACATGATTTGTGACCTAGGCTATAAAAAAAGAAATAACTTTTTTATTTAGATGATTTTAAAATTAAATATATTTTGTGAATAAGGGCCCCCAAGCAAAATGTGCACAAGTTCATCATGCATTTATAGTTAATGGTGCCAAACAGAGATTTAACAGTAACTAAAATCATTTGTACATAAAAGTTCAGAAGTTTTGATTTTCTTTAGAATTTCACCTCAAAAGTTTTCATGTTTATTATCTCTGAATCATTTTAGCAATTCGTATTTACTTTGGATTGAAGTTCTTTTAAAGAAATACATTTAAAAATGTTATTGTGAGAAATAGATGGAATTATTTGTTTCAAATTAATTATAAAAGCCCATACTCAGTTGGCATCGGATTCCTTTACTGATGATATGTAAAAGATAACTTTAAACAAAGTTTCCAAAAAAATTCCATTTATTTATCATAACAATATTTTTTATTTCTGACATTTAATTAAAATTGACATGTAATAATTTTTTATATAATAAAATTGAATGAGAACTACAATATCTGTTTAAAAATAGCATACTACTGTGCCCAAAAAGTAAGACCCATTTTTATTTTATTCAAAAACTATTTCCCAAAACATCTTTTAAAATGGAATTGGCCAATCCTTTTGAAATTCCAACATCAGCAGCAAGGTCTCTAATAGTAAATCCACTGTTTGCCAGCACCAAATCTTTAATTTTTTGGAACGTGAGCTTCGTCGGTTGAGGTGGATGGTCGACCAGAGCGCTCTTCACCTTCAACGCTTTTAGTGGTTCGGAATCCACTTTAAACTGTAGGTCCCGGTCTGTTTAGCCTAAAAGTGTGCATAAGATGACCGTAGAGCGACAAACAAACCAAACTTTTCTTTGAACTGTATATACCACTTGTAAACATTTCTTTCCGATAGTTTTTTCCGAATGCCTTCTGTAACATATTATACGTTTCTGCAAACGAATATTCATTCCACTAACAAAATTTAATGCAAGTTCTTCTTTGCTCAATTAATTCATACATTTCAAAAATCGTCGAAATTACTTTTAGTGCCTCACAAAGTCAAACGTAACTCAAACACTAATGAATATTTTGATGTGAAATCTCACACAGATGCCGACAACTTAAAAAAGAAGAAAAAATTGAAAATTGGTTTTACTTTTTGGGCACAGTAGTATATACTAAAGAAATAGTATAAGATTGTGAGATCGGAGAAATAAATAAAAAATAAATTACTGGTAACTTTTCAAAACCTCTACATGGTAATGTTGAAAGGCAGTCACAACAAACAAATTGAAGAGTTTTAGCATCATCATTTGTTAGACATTTAAGAAAAGCTGTCCCCATTAATACATTCCACCATAACATTGACACCTACAATGTTACAAAATAGTAAAGAGGTTAATATAACACATCTATTCATATTAAATATAAATATTTCTCACCAAAAATACATTACATTAATTTTTTCATATTTTTAATTAGCAGACAAAATGAATTCCACTTACCGCTGATTCAATGCTTTTCTAAACTCCACATCAGTAACTATATTCACACTACGTCCTACTATATCTAAAAGCTGAGAAATAAATTCAATTATGTTAAAGAAAAAAAATGACAATTTAAAAAATAGTTAGTGAATATATTTTGTATTTATCTAAAAATGAGTTACAAAATTTTCTTGTTAAAGCCAACCAATGAATTCCATTTCAGTTGAATAATTACTTTTCTCAAAAACGACCTATTTTTTTATTTGTTACAAGCAAAGAGCTACATGGGGCCTGAATGGCCGAGTGTTTAGCGCTCTGTACCACAGGTTACGGGTTTGAGTCCCGGAGGTGCTCTGGATGTTTGTAGTGGTTCTGAATGCACTTTAAACTGTAGGTCCCAGTCTAACATGACTGTAGATCGTTGGGCATAGAGCTGACAACCCTACACCATAAAAAAAAAGAAGACATCTCATGTTTCAAAATCTGCCAGTAAGCAGACGGCCTTGGCCCACTATGGGGCTGTTGCACCAATCATGATGATGATGATGAATATAAATTAATTATAATTAAAATCATAAAAAAGAAGGAAAAATATTAATTTATTGAAGTAAAAGATATATATATATATATATATATATACATACATATACAAGAGAGAGAGAGCTAAATTTTATTTTAGAATTCCAAATGCAAATTTAAAATATTAGCAGTTCAATAATTAAAATGCTGGAAAAGATATAAATACATTGTGATTGATGCATAATTGATATTAATGATTATAATAATTCATGAATAATCAAGCATTTATCGTTTCTTTATAAAATATCAATCTAAAACAAATAGAAATTTAGCAACAGCAAATAAAAAATTAATTTAAAAAAGAAAGCTTGTAATAACATGCATATAGTTACAGAAAAAAAAACTGTTTCATAAAAAATGCCATTCATTTTAGCTTAAACCAAAACACCTTATTAACAATTATAAAAAAAAAAAAAAAAAAAATAGCATTAAATTTTTAAGTTACGCAAAAGATGGAAATTTTGCATGAAAAAGAAACAATAACAACAAAAAATAAATAAAAACATGTATATAATATATTGAAATGTAATAAATAGTTCAATAGTTTTCTTGCCACTTCTTAAATAATGGAGTAATAGATACAAATGCGCACAAAGATTTCAATCTCAAACTTGAGTTGCACTGAGCTGTAATTTGTTATATTATGATTGGCAACATTTTTATATTTGGCATGAAGTGAACCTCATTAGTAGAAAAGTACAAGTAAACAACTTTAATATACATACAAAATTTATTATTTTCCCAACATCATGATGTCTGAAAATATTTCTCGATTATTTAACCATTTTGAAAAATAGAGTATTCAGCTTAATTTAAAAACACAAAACGTTTTCATATAATATAAAATTCAGTCAGCATACCTTAGCTCCATGTAGTTGTATAGATATATCTTGATCATTTAGGCAAAACAACACAATCTCTTCAATAATAGTGAAAAAATAGTTGTGAATAAAGCTGAAAAGAAAAAAATTGCAGAAATTATTATACTTTACATTTCTTTAATTTGAATACATCAATAAGAATAAAAATTCTCTACAAAAAATTAGTTTCATTTTAATTCACTTCCATTAGCAATTTTTTGAAAATTTAATCATGATAATGCAGATTAAAATTGCATATTTACAAAAAATAAATTCTTCGTATGAATTTGGATGGAAACTGAGTAATCCAATATTTTCAATAATTTTATAACTGATATTCCAAAAATTTTCAGTATATATTAGATTATGTTACCTTTATTTGTCCAAGAAAGAACAAAACTATAATGCCATACTTTTGTACTATTGCAAAAAATATAATTTTCCGGCAATTTACATTTAAGGCAGTAAAATGAAAGCTTAATTAAACAACAAATAATGTTTTAAAATATGAATACATATTATAAAACAGACTTAATTTAAAGTTATGATTTTCTGGTATTTTTTTATAGCGAAATAATATCACAGAATTTTAAATATAGAATGTGTGCATAACTTTTCTTTTAGTTTGAAATAATAACTAATAAAAATATTTTTTGGAGGAAAAAAAAATGAAAACTTGTAACCATTTAATGTGAAAAGATGTGATCATAAGTAGTTATCTTGTATTTCTCGTAATTTGAACTCAATAGCATATAATGAAGTAGTTTAAAAATTGATTTCAAACATTTGATCAGAGTGAGAACAACATGAATGAGTTTAAGAAAGGTTTATAGCAATCCATTTTATCTCAGTAAATTAATAATGGATAAAAAAAAATAGCTTTTTATTTGTAACATATATATATAATTTTCTTAGTCCCCAAAACAATTATCATGTTAATTTATATAAAAAAATATTTAATCTCTACACATTTAACAAATTAATTTTTTTTTTATATACGAAAGATTATTTTTTTTGTTACAAATAAGCCAATATAGAAAATTCAAAGTGTTCAAAATATATTTTAAAGGCTTGACTCAGAACTAAAATCTAATTAAAGTGAACTTAGCAGCTTAACAATTGTAGCACAAATTAAAATAAACTTTAAGCATAAAGAGTTATTTTTTGTTGGAGAGAAAAAAAAATAATAATATGAGAAGTGAATGCTACAAGTTATTGAGTTTGAAAATGTTAAAAATATTTTAATAAAAATCTTAATAGAATATTCTTTTTATAAATTAATCAACTTACTATGACTTTTGGAAACATTTTCCAACAACACTGCAAAGCAATTGCAATGATTGGATTTGGATTGGCAGAGGTTCTTCATTTAAAATGTTATCTTTACAAAGTTCAATGATCCATGGTAATGAATAATCATCAGAAGAATCAGAAGATTCATTATGCAATGAATCATTTGCTTTCATGGCACTATCAGAATCTGAAGAAAGCATTAAATCTTGAATTTCTACCGGAATTTGATCTGAATTTATTAGAGAACAAAACACTGATATGCATGCTACACGAATTTGTATATCTGCAAAGAGAGAATAGAAAAATGTTTATACCAATTCAAAAGTGCTTGCGACAATTTTATTAATTTAAAATATTTTAATAGTTACCTTTATGATGTAGATAGCTTTTTATGTTTTTTAAAAATTTCAAAAGAATAGTGTTGTTTAGTTTGCAATAAGGCACATTTGCAGATAAGACTTCATAACACTATAAAATTAAAAAAAAAATAAAGGATATATTAAAATTTTAATTTATGCAAATATCTCTGTAAAAATAAAATATAAATTGAATCTTACTTTCATGATCTGGATCAATAGAGGACTCGTATTTTCAGATAAAAAGGCAAGAAGCAGATATCTATGAGTTTCCTCTATCATAGTGGCAAGAATTGAGCTCAGAGATGTAAATGACATATGCTTAGCATTTCTAATTAATAAAATACAACATTAAATAAATACAAAGAAAAACGTTTTAATAATTGGAGTGATTCAATTAAAACAGGTGATTTTGATTTATTAATCAATGTTTAATCTTCTATCTGACTCCAATGCATATTTGCCAACATTTTTTACAAATCTTGAAATACGTTTTTTAAGTTTTTTTTTTTATGAAGTCCCTCACAGATTTGTCATGATTTTTCTTTTACTACATCAACAAACTCAAAATGGAGAAGAAGTAGCAATTTCAGTTGTGGAATAAAAAAAATCACTTGATGCCATACATAGTGTTCATGCCAAAAATTCATGGACAACAAGATCATTGTTATTGTACAAAATATATGAATTGTCTCACAACAATTTAAGCTGTTTTCAGTAAATTGCTTCATGCAAATATCACAAAGCATTCAAATAACATTATTTGCAAAATGTTCAGTAAGTTGATAAAAATTCATGAAGCACAACATCCCAATAGACCACCTTAGAGTATGGTTCCCCTTCGACACATTCTCTGCCTTCCTTAAAAATATTATATTACTCATAACTTCATTTCAATAAAGTGTTATCATTAATACTTTTGTATCTGAAATTTATTAAAAAATCATGTTTAATAATATTTGCCATTTTAAAAAAATGACCAGGGAAGAAGTCTTTTCCCATTAAAAACAAATTTATATGCAAATGATAAAAAAAAAAAAAAAAAAAAAAAAAAAAAAAAAAATGTAACCAATGGTCCCAATATCACCTATAAAAAAAATTACTTTCAAAATCAGACAAGTTAAAAGCTTATTGTGTCAGAAATTTAATAAGAAAAAATATAACATAAAAAACTTTTTTTTATAACATTCTGATTATATTAAATTATTTTAAATGTTATTTACAACATTGGAATATAATTAGAGAGTAGAATGTAATATGTTTTAAATTTCAATCTTTTTATAAGTCAATCTGGAATAAAAGTAATTACAATTAAAATTCTACTATAATTGAATAATGGCTACAGTCCAATAAAATTGCCATACAATCTAAATATAATGCACAATTAAATCTAAATTCCATATAATAAAAATTATATGATAACTTTATTTAAAAAATAATTGATCCAAGATAAATTCCATAAAAAACAACAACTTTTTTTCTTTTACAAATTTTACTATGCATATTATTCCAAATGAAACATTTCTGAAAGCCATATTTACAGAAATGTGCTTAAAATATTAAATTAAAAGGGAAGCTACATGTTTAAGAGTTTATATCAGTTAGTTACATAATGTTAACAGACAGTGTTTAACAATTTTTTAATACGGACTAACACAAATAATAATAATATTGAATTTAAATATTGCTTTATATATATATCAACATACAAAACCAAATAAAAAAAAACATTCTTTATAATAATTAGAGAAAAAAAAATGGTCACCTTCCATCTGCATGCATCAAAAACTGTTTTGAGCCCCGAAGAATTTCGGCCAAGAGAGTCAAAGCACATAGTCTAACCTTAAGAAAAAATGCATTACAATGCATTCCTCAATAAAACAAAACAGAATAATACATGAATTCCCAAATTATATTTACTTGAGATGCAGGATCTTTCATGATTGTAGTAAAAATATTTGGACTTGATACAAGACCACGTATAACAGGATGTTCTGGAAGAAAATACGACCAGTAACCAAACATCAATTTTTTATCTGCTATCTGCAAAATTAAAAAGCATGATTAAGATTTAAAATAAATGTTTTTTTATTAATTTAAAAACAACTTTTATATTTAATAATTAAAAATAGATTAATTTTTTGTTATTAATCATGAATAAGAGCCTATTTTGCTCGATGAATATTTAACTATAAATCTGATAATTATTTATTCATTTACATCCATTCGCATATGAATTTAAATAATTGTGAAATATGATGATTTGAAGTTGAATCTTCATGTGAGTTTTGAATTAAAAGAGGTGCAGTAAAACAAGAGCAAGCAAACATATGCTTGAATAAATGAATAAAATAACTGTTATAAGACTATAAAAATGCAACATGGAATTTTTATTTACACACTTCTCTCGAAATAATAATGTACATTATTATATAATAACTATTATGAATTATTTAATTAATTATAATGATTATTATAATTATAATTGTTGTTACATAATTATTATAATTAATTAAATATTTATAACAATTCTATAAATTATGCATATTATTATATAACAATATTTATTCATTCTCCATTGTAACATCCTGAAAATTTTATAGGAAATAAAAATTTTTTTTATTTAATTTATTTACGAAATTTAACTAGATATCTATCCAATAGGTCATTTTACTTTATGAATTATATTTTATTAAAAGTTTAAACAAACAAAGTATTTAATAATTTTGAATACTTGAACATATTGAGAGTACTTGGAAAACATACCTTAACAACATTTTGCAATACTTGGTAGGCATTCTGACGCACTGATGCTTGCAATGATTTTATTTTCGAAGTATGGCTTTCAGCATCAGATAATTCCGAGTCAGAACTACTCACTCTCATTTTTGTCGCGTGAAAATTTTTAGCTGATGAAGACAATGAAACATTGGCAATACTTTTTGTTGCATCATTTATTGCACGATCAGATTCAACTATAGAAAAAAAAAGACAAAAAAAAAAAAAAATTTTTTTAACTAAAAAAAAAAAAAAAAAAAAAAAAAAAAAAAAAAATATAATAATATCAATTTATAAATTTTATCTTGTCTTTCAATAAAATTTAATTTTAAGAAGAAATAAGAACTTGTATTGTAATATTCTATAAAATTTCTTAAAAGGTTTGATTATTTTTTTTTTTCATATTTAGCATTAGAAATAGTGTGAAAGTTCATATGAACATAAAAGAAATATTTAAATGCATTGCAAATTAATCAATTTATATATAAAAAAAAAGCTATTTTAAAAATATTCAATTTTTTCTTAATCCTTTCATATAATATGCACTTTTATAAGCTTATTTGCCAAATTTGTTACTTATTAGTTAAATCAATACATAGTTTTTAAACTTATTTATGTGTCATTATTTTTTAAAGAGAAATAAACCATGAATTTTTCTCTAGTGATAATGAAGCATAAATTAATAAAATATTTAAAATAACTGATTGAGGTTTCAGTATTACAATGCTATTACATCTTAGCAACAAAAAATTAAATTGTATCTATTATTTGTGAAGTCTTCTCTGAAAATATTCACATTGAAAAATTACAAAATCATAAATAATTAGCAAACCAAACAGAAATACTTATAAAATTAATTAAGTCTAGTTTTATAAAGCAATAAGTACCCTCATAATAATATATATGAAAAAATAGGCATGTTGTTCTTCCTGAATTCCCAACTTATTAATAAATTCGATTGCTACACTAACCCCTATTAAACTTAATTCTGTGTTTTCCAATAACAGGCACTTTTAACTCCTGTACTTCTATAATTTATCACTACCTTATGGCTCTCAGCTCTCTCTCCTGCAAGTTATTAACCAGACACTTTTTAGTGATATATTTTTAATTTTGTTTACTCAAGACTACAGACTCTTTGAGAAACATTCCCAGCTAGTAATTGTGGCTTTTAGCTTTGTCCTTGTTTCCTCAAACTGGGCTCAAACTCTTTAAATTCCTAAAAAATGCTAATAAAATTTAGTAAATAGATTTATATTTTTTCCTTTATCAACAAAATGTACTTGGCTTTCAGTTACAGTAATTGTAGCAGCTTCCATGTTGTCACTCGCACACAAATATACATCATTTTTTAAAGTTTTCTTAATACATAAATATGTATTTTGAAATAAATACATTTAAATAAAAATAAAAAATATAAATAAATGTTTATACATCAAATACCTTTAGCACTAGTAGTTTCACACATTTGTTTATTTTGAGGTAACTTTTTGGGTCTCCGTTTATTCTTCTTTTGCTTTCGAAGCTGGAAACATTAGAAATAATACAAGTATCACATAAATGTACATCAACATGATTCAACAATTACAATGAATTTTATATTTCACATACTTTTGGATACGGACTATCTGATTCACTTTGAGTTTCTTGGGCTTGTTGATTGTCAGGATATCGTAGAGTAGGATACAAATTAGTCTCCAACGTGAATGTTTGACCAGGAAGTCCATAAAATAAAAGATTCTGCAAGAAATTATAATTATTCTTCATCATTTTAGGTATAACATATAACCAATTTTAAATGAAATTCATCAGCTTCAAGAGTATTTGTATTTGTTTGTATTTGACATTAAATATGATAAAATCACAATTTCAAATTAATAGAAAAATAAATGAAGCAAGTACAAAAGGAATGTCTTATGATATCATACATGAATTAAGATTTAAAAAATAATTTCTACTGATCAATGTTACAAAATTAAACCGAATAAAATTATGAGGAAATTAATTAATTTTCAATCATTTCATAATTTTATGTAAAATGATTAAATAATTAAAAATTTAAACTACACTACTCATTTAATACAAAAACTCTACTAAAAGGTAATTTAAAAGAGATGGAAAAAGGGATATGTATGTTTGTGTGTGTGTAGATAAGTAGGGAGATAATAAAATCATCCATAAAAATTAAAAATGCCAAAAATAACGGAGAACTTATTATAGCATAATCAGTCTGTAACAACAAACCTTTAAAAAATTTTATGTGTAAAGTCTGTTCCATAAAAAAAAATAGAAAGACACAAAAGCTCGGATTTTGATGAATTTTGGAAAGATGAATTTTGTAAAATAGATACGTAGCATAAAGTAAAGAAAAGAATAAACATTGTAACAGCAAATCTAAAAACAATAAAAAATAAAATAAAAAAAAACCCCTTGCAATAGCAGATTTTTGATAGTGTTTTGATGTCTCATATAAGTATAACATCTTATCAACTATATAACAAATAACAAATTATAACTTAATATTATTATCTTATAACCAATAGTAACGTAACACTTCAATAGAACAGTAATAAAACACTTCAAAATAGGCCACATATTTTCCTCGTCAATAAAAAATGAACCTGCTTTGCTGAAATTTTTTGAGTCTTATCGAACTTTGAAATGACATTCATTAAAGCTAAAAATATGAAATTAAAGTGCATTATTGTTAAAATATAAATCTTACTTTTAAAGTTCCGAGTAATTCACCAAAATTTTCAATTTTTACACTTTTTGAAGTGAAAACTTGTTGTAAGCACTTGAGTGAAGTAATCGCTATCTAAATAATAATAATAAAACAAATCATTAAGATTAATAAGGATCAAAGCATTAAAAGATTAAAGAATAAAATAAATAAATGTATAAGAGTAAAAAAACAATTTAATGTTAATTTATCTATAATATTTATTAAGCTTTAATAAAACTTGATTAAGATAAAAAGAAGAAAGAGATTTATTCATACTAGTGACATTCATAAGCTTTTATTACAATTTATTCAAATTTTTTTTTAAATAGTAGCCTAACATCAAAACAAATAACATTATAGGAAGTAACTTTCAATAACAGGAGTAAAGTATGATTTTCTTCGAGCATGAATAATGTAAATATTTCACATTAAAAAGCAAATTTGCCAGAATCAAAATATCACCCAACTGCACTCAAAAGAAGCATTGTTTCTTATTCTTTAAATTACTGTCGATTCAATATCAAAATAATTAAATAATTATTAAATAATTTAAATAATAAGATTGAATGTTAATTACAAAAAAAAGAACAACTCAGTTTTAAATACTACCTTCAGAGTTAATAGATCATTAGTATCACAGATAAATCCATCTTTCAACACCAAAAGGCAGTTTTGAAAACAAAAGGTTAATATTTCTGTATTTAATACATTTTCATTTGGATTTCTGCAAAATGTATACAAAAGATTAGTTAACTAAAATTAAAAACTAATATTAATATTTTTTAGATCAATAATCATTTACTATAAAAGAAATTTATAAAAAAAAAGAGCATTTTAAATACTTTACAATTTTTTTCCTACTTTAATAAATAAAAATTGAAATGCATAAATTTTTAATGATATATATAAGTTAAGGCTACATAGCCACTTATATTCATATAGCTTTTATAAATAATTGAAATACTTTTATAAAATTAATAGATAATTAAAAATATTTAAACTTATTTTAAATTTTGGAAACAAGGTAGAAATTATTATGACTCTATAAAAACTTTGTTCTTTTGTCTCAAATACAGCACATGATATTTTTTTAATTTGATTTTTTTTATTTTAATGTTTTTTTTTAACTCAGAATTATTAATTTATCCAAATAAATTAAATTGAAATTTTTTTATTTATAATAGAATTTAATGATTGAAATATAATTTTGACTTGTTATGCTTTATCTGTCACCAGAAGTAATGTAAATAAAAAATATAGATGCTTATGAAAAAAATCAGAATTGCAATTTAACATAATAACTAATTAAAACACACAAATAAAAAGGCAATTTAAAAATTTTTATAAAACAAGTGTCTTTTAAATACATTTATAATTGTCAATATTAGAAATTGCAAATTACTCACTTTATCAAACTAAACAGACATTGAAAAATGTTGTACTGCAAATTCCTATCATTTTTATCAGATAAAAGAATATTTGTGAGAATGCCATTCTTTCCAACGAGATCATCACTAAACTATTGAATGGAATAAAAATTATACTATTTGAAAATAGAATAAATTCATCATAAATTATTGATATAACTGATAAAAGTTACATATGGATATTTCCCATACAATTACATATGTTTTGAAATTATATTTTTAAAATATTTTTGACACATAATTAAATAACATTATGGGGATAGGCTGATAAAATATAATATGTCATATAGGATAGTTAGGATCCTAGGTTGTATAAGAGAGATAAATAAATTTAGACAGGCATAAGTAAATTTTGATATAGCAAAGTATATCCATTGGGATTTACAATTAGTTTAAAATAAGTTTTTATAAGATTTGAGGATTCGTATATGCAGATTTATAGCCAGTACAATGAACATTTTTAAACAGTAACGATATGTTTGATAATTGATACCTACAGAAAGCTTAAAGTACATTTTATACAATAAAAGGCATAATTAAGCAAATTAATTAAATAACTGAAAATCTATATTAAGAAATTTAAAAAATAAAAATAAAAAATATTTTAAATAAAATACAATATAAATTCTTCTACACTTACTATGTTAATATGATCACCATTATTTTCCAATAAAGGCGCTAGTGCCATTAAAACATCTCCTCGAACCCAATCGGCACAGGAACGAAGAGCAGAAATCATAAATTGTACAAGATATTCCAGAGAGGATTTCTGTAAAATTATCTAAAGAAAAACAATTAATGTGAAATGTTTAACCAGAAATTTTTTTATAATTCAAATTTGATAAAAATTTACTCTTATTGCAAAGTATAAAAGTGCTGAAATAAATAAAAAAGTAGATTTAAGTTTGATAAAAATAAATAGAGAGATATATGATATAATCTTTGTTCATTTAAAAGATCATACAACTATATTGTTTTACATTATGATTAATGTAATTAATAGTTAAAAACCTGATAATTTATACATTTTTGATTATAATATTTTGGATACTATTTCTTGTTAAATAGGAAAAAGTTATCAATATAGACTTAACAGTGACTATTTCTGTGATATTATTGAAACACTTTTTAAATGAATAGCAAGACCATTTAATATTTCTAGAATTTTAAACTTAATTTTATTATAGAAATACTTTATTTCTGAGAAACTTTTTTAATAAATTAACTGAAAGCAATGATTATATATTAGCAACTTTTTTAAAATTTCTTATTATCTTTTTAATATTGACATTAATCAGAACAAATAAATTAAATGACAAGATTTCCAAGTATTATGAGTGTATTTATCAAATAAATTTCAAAAGTAAATACATTAATTTTTAAATATTTCTTTTAAATAATAAAAATACTAACCTTTCGTTTATGCAGCAAGGAATAAAGAAGACAACAAAATTTTGATAACATGTGATCATTTTTTGGAGAAATTAAATCAACTAAACTATACAATAAATCGTTGTATGGCTAGAAAAAGATCAAATTCAGAGTTAGAACAAGCAAAAAATGTTTATAAATTTAAATGCTGATTAACTGTAATTATGTAATTAGTTTTCAAGAAATACATTTTGTTTGACATTCAGAATATTCCTATTTAAAACTTCACAACCAATCACTTGATATTTATTTTATAATTTTAGATTGATTTAACCATGCTTTGTAAATTTATATTTAATTAATGCAATGTACTGAAAATCTGGCACATTTAACATAAATATAAACTTAAAGAGTTTTTAAACAATATGATATAAAATTAAAATATCCTGCCATTAATGCTATTTTTAATTTTAATTAAAATTTTTAGAAAAATATGCATTTCTGTTTATATCAATTTTATATTTGTTCATTCTAAAATATGAACTTTTGTTCACTTAAGTATAAATATCATTGATATTGAGTTAAATAAGGGCAGATTTATATTCGTTTTATGGCATTTTATTTTTAATATTGAAATGTATAATTACCTTATTTTCTTCAGTAAAACCACAATAGTGCAATGCATTTAATTGATCGATAATGAGATTTAATTCTATGACATCTGTTTCTTTCAGCTTTTTTATTTTGAGACAAAAATCTTGAATATATGGTTTGGATGTATCAGGATTCATAATAAGAGGAAAGAAGTTGATTTATTTTTACAATAAATTGTACCGACAAGTCATGAGCGAGATTTAACTAGCACCACACCGTAAATCACACGATTTTTATTTATAAACAAGCTTCATCTTTCTTGACTTCACTTGACTTGACTTGATTTTGAGATTTATGCTCGCGTTAGCTGCTTTATCTCAATTTATCCAATTACTCTCGAGAAGAAATCAGTGGAAAAGAATTAATAAATGAAAAAGAAAATACTAATGAAAACAGATTTCCAAATAATCAGTGAAATTCAACTGATTCCAAAATTATGAAATGGAAGGGTCCGAAATGAGGTGTCGTGCAGTACTTCTGTCACGAAATAATACTGTAATGTTAGTATACTCGGAGAATCGCAATGAAAAAAATGAAACTAACAACTATGCAATTTTTCGTAGTAAATTAATTAGTGTAACGGTTTTGTAATACGGTTCATCGCTCATATCAAATAACCAAGGATAGGGGAGGACTTTATATCCAAAAGCTTGTTTAAGTTTTTCTCTTTGTACATCATATTTGGTACATTGGAATATAATGTGTTCTTCGGTTTCAGGTTTTTTGCATCGTGAGCACATTGGAGAAGACGTTAATCCATATCTATGGAGTCTGGCTGTAGAAGGATATGTTTTGGTGCGAAATCTGGAAATTAGTACTTTTTCTTTTCTATTGATAGGTAAAAGACGATGAATTGATTTTATACTATTTAAATGCAACAGATCCATTGCGTATTTACTTTTGTTCCATTGTTCATTTGAAGTTTGAAATATTTTCTTTTTTTGATGGTAGATGATGTCATCCGGAGAAATCCAATTTAAAATTATTGTGTCTGACGCGGTTTTTGCCAAAGAGTCTGCTTGTTCATTTTCCTGTATGCCAACGTCCAAATGAGTTGTAAAGATAATATGGAATTTAGGTTTTGTTTGAGTTGATTTCCTAGCCATTTGGTGACTCTTGGGGATTTAAAATTGTAATTTTGAAGAGCTCTGAGAGCAGAGAGACTATCTGATAAAATAATGTAATGATGTGATTTGAGTACATACGTGGAAATTGATAATAGCAGTGCCAGAGTTTCTTCTGTAAAAATACTATTATAATTAGAGATTGTCCCAGATGAATTTTCCCGTGTGAAAAAATTAATGCAAGAAATTGAGTGCTTGGCTAGAGATTTGGATGCATCGGTTGCTAAAATTACTTTATTTTTCCAATTTTCCTCTTTATATTGTTCAAATAAATTTCTGATTAAATGGTGTGGGAGTTTGGTTTGAAAGGGTAAATCATCGAGATGAAAAGAAATTTTATCATGTTTGTCAAAGGGATGAAAATTGGGAATGAGAGAGGAAGGGGTGACGTGTAAATTTTTCAAAAGTTCAGCGAAAAAAGTTTGGAGAGAAATTGGATTTTTTAAACGGGGAGAACAATTCTTCAATTTGAGGAAATGAGAGAGGGGTGAGGATGGATCAAAAGAGACGTGTTTAACAAAAAATCTTTCTGCTAACATTAACTGTCTTTGGAAGAGAGGGGTTTGGCCGGTTTCTTTGTATAACACTGAAATAGGAGTCCATTTGGGAAGACCCGTTGCGAAACGTAAAGCGATATTGTAAACAATAGTGAGAATTTGGAAGTTGCTAGGACAAGAGGAAATAAAAATAGGAGAGCCATATTCCAAAATGCTACGAATAGTGGAGTTGACGATTTTGATAAGATGCCATGAACGACATCCCCAAGTGTTAGCAGAAATTGCTTTAATTGCATTGAGTTTTTTAATGGATTTCTTTTTAATGTAAGAAAAATGTTGTCTGAAATTGAGATTATGTGAAAAAATCAGACCCAGGATTCGAGTATG
>BPLQ01009992.1:297889-315235 GCA_021605075.1 Caerostris darwini
CCAACGGTGCCTTACATAGAAACTGGATTAAGGAAAAAATTAAAAAATAAAAAAATTCCTTAAAAAAAAAAAAAAAAAAAAAAACCCGGAAGGAAAAAGTAATTAAATGTGTCCCAGTTGGACGATTAGCATAATAAAATAATAATTACTACCTCTGGTAAAGATGAAAAAACCTTGAGAGTAATTGGAACAAATAGGTGAGTCAAAAGCAAACAGCAAACTTGCCGGCTTAGATTTCATCGAAACGCACTCTACTCACCAACGTCTGAACGCCGAAAAATCGCTTCATCTATCAATTACGCTACATGTTAGTCGATCAATAAAACTAGGAATGAAGTTTTAAAAAAATGAAATAAATAAGAAATGAAATAAATAAGAAATGAATAAAATGAGTAAGGGTTTATTCAAAACACGTATAAAATTTGAATATTTCTAAATATTTTAATCCCATTTTTTTTCAAAAAGTCATACTAGAGCCTTTTATTGAAGTATTGCAGTAGTTTCGATAATTGAGTCCTCGTACGAGTCATATAGATTCCATTTTATTTAAATGGGTTCATAAACACTATTTTTTGTACACTTAATTTAAAACTGTACGGGTTATACAGTTGCTTTTTTAGGAATTTTTGCCTTTTTTTCTTCACCTGCCACTTTGGTTTAAATTTTTAATTTTTTCAATATTTAATTTTGCATTACATTAATTTGGCAGTGCAACGTAGATCTACCACCTCTGTTGAACTCCGGGCAATGTCTGATACGGCAAAATGATCTACAAATACGGCCTTCAATCTGGCTCTGAGTGTGAGTTTCTTAGAGTTCTGTCCCATTATCATCGGTGGCATTGCTATGGATTTTCTGTGGTCACGATTGTCTCCGCAAACACCTTCACAGAATTAAATTGACTACTGACCCTCTCTGTCTCCTGTGTTGCTTCCTGTTCTGCACTACCTCCTGTTTCTTTATGGAAGAGTTATTGGACTTTAGTTGATGGATTAATTGATATCATTTGTTTCTATCTTGTTCTTTGTATTTTTTTTTGTGATATCTGCTGTCCTGTAAACTTGCCATTGGAAATAAAAAAATTCACACTACATTATCTAGCTGTTAAAAGTATGCGGAAAAAAAATTTCATGATATTGCTAACAATTAAATACAAAATTCAATCAATATTAAAGTTGCGAATAAATTAAACTTAACTCAGAGAAAAATAGTTTTAATTTTGTTAATGTTTTAGATTTAATAATAATAAAATAATTATTATATTGACAACATTTTTTTTTTAGATAAAAATAAATTTATTTTAATTATTGGTTATAATAATAATAATAATTATAATTATTATTGAAAATAACTTTATGTACATTTGTAATATGCGATATGGCATCGTTATTAAAATGAAAATTGATCATCTTACAATCCAAAATGAAAACAATTAATTTACAAATCATCTATTTTTTATTAATTGGAGTGATTTTTGCTTTGTTTCGTTTGCATTCAGCATGCACGAGTTCCAATTCTACCAATATTCCATTTTTTCGATCAACTCCTTATGGAAATTTAAGTTCAATTACACTTAAAAAAATAAGTAAAAATATAACTTACCACAATTGCATAATAGCGTGTTGTGATGATAATAATTGCAACGCCGTTTTTCTTTTAAATAATATTTGCTATACACTGCGATGTCCTAGTTACAATATATGCAGACCTCTGAAAAGAAAAGAAAAGAAATATGAAAACTCCCTTGTTGCATTTGTCCGTACATCCAAAGGTAAAAAGCATTTATTTAGAGATAAGTTTAATTATGATAAGAACGAAAACTTACCTTTCCAAGACAACTATACAGATCTTAAAAAGACAAGCCAAACAAAGCTAAACTTAAATTATTCAAATATTTCTACTCCTGAGTTGCAATTTTGTCAGTATGAAATTCCAAATGAATGTCCTCACCATGAAGAATGCATTCAATTGAACAATAATAGTGGCATTTGTCATTGTATGAAGGGTTATGAACGTAACGTACAAGGAATTTGTGAACTGCAATATTCAGCTTCATTTTCAAATCTTTCCATTACTCTTTCGTCGCCTACTGCATTGAATGAGAGCTCTTCTCTGGAAGAAAGTTTAACAGAAAATTTAGTATCTGTAGCAACTTCTGAAATAACCCATCTTGTAGTGTCTGCCGGTGACAATGTTACTTTACACCTGCCAAAAAACGAAGTCATTCTTTCAGCATATGCTTTCATGCAACCTGAAGGCAATAACGAAAATTTGAAGTATGAATGGACCCTGATTTCCCATCCTAAAGGGGACGAAACTGGCATAATGCAAGATCAAAATACAAAGAATTTGAAGCTGTCCAAATTAAGAACTGGACTATACATTTTTAAAGTTACCGTAACTTCAGGGAATATTTCTGGAGAATCTATGGTCAATGTAACTGTTACATCTTTTAAACAAGAAAACAAACCACCTGTTGCAATTATTCAGCCAGCAAATGTCACTCTTAAATTGCCCAACAAAGACACAGTTCTTGATGGTTCTTTTAGTACTGATGATGAGAAAATTGTACGATATCAATGGGAAGTTTTAGAAGTACCAATAGGATATTCTGTGCAACTTAATGAAACTCCAACTTTGCAGCTAAAGAATTTGATACCAGGTTTCTATCGTTTTAAACTGAATGTTACAGATTCTAAAAGTGCTTGGAATTCTACTATTGCTAACGTCACTGTGCAAAAAGAAACTGATTATCCACCTACTGCTAATGCTGAATCAGAAGTTGTTATTTATTTACCTCAAAATGAAGTCACTTTAAACGGAAATCTTAGCACTGATGATAAAGGTATTAAAAGTTGGGAATGGAAAAAGAGTCCTGATACAGACAAGGCTGTTGATATGGAAGGTACGAATGGACCTTATTTACATTTATCTAAACTTGAAATTGGTGTATACAAGTTTGTTTTGAAAGTTACAGATACTGCGGATCAAACGTCAAGTACCGAGGTACACTTATTTGTTAAACCTGAAAGCAATACTCTTGTAGCTAATGCTGGTACAAATCAAAAAGTTACATTGCCATTACATCAGCCAGTAATTTTAAATGGTACTGCAAGCAAATATAACATAAAAATTAAGAAATGGAGATGGGAGGAAATTATGGGGCCTAAGCCAGCTGTTCTAATCCATGGTAACACTTCGGTGGCTGAAGTAACTGGATTGATACCTGGCTATTATCAGTTCATGCTTTCTATTTATGACGAGAAAAATGATCATTCCTCATCTACAGTGAATATTACTGTCCTCCAGATCAGAAACATGGCGCCAAAAGCCAATGCAGGTGGGGATAAGTCAATAATTTTGCCTTGTGATTTGATTGTAATCAATGGAAGCCTGTCATCTGATGATGTTGCTATTGCGAAATATCATTGGACCAGAGATCCGATATCTCTTGCAGCTGGATCAGTTATTGAAAATTCAGATGAAACCGCTGTATTGAAACTTATTGGTCTCGTACCAGGTCGTTATTTGTTCCATCTTACTGTATTCGATTTTCAAGGGGCATCTTCGTCCGATACTGCATCTTTAATTGTTGAATCCCCTAAACACTTAATGGATCATGTTGAAATTATGATTAATGCAGATATTAATTTTTTCACTCAAGACCAAAAAGACAGTTTACTAAGCCAGCTTCAATTCCTGATGCATGAGACAGGACATTTTAAAATTAATCTCATTAAATTGTATTCTGAGTATCGTACTGATAGAGTTATTTTGGTGTTTACTGTGGAAAGTTACAACAGACATATTTTGAGAGGGACAGATGTCGTTAGTCTTCTCAAGAAAAAGCTCCAGAAGAACAAATCATTGCTGGAAGTTGAGGTATTGTCTGTAGATACAGTTGTATGCCAGAATAAATGCTCAGGACATGGCTTTTGCAATCCGAATACAAAACATTGTGTTTGTGATGCGTTTTGGATGCAAGATATAATGCGATATTATTTCGGCGATAAAGAGAGCAATTGCGATTGGAGTATTTTATACTTTTTTATTGAGTTATTAATAATTGTCTTCATATTAGCTGGAATGGTGTATTATCTTTTTTCAAGAATGATTTGTTGTAAATCTGAAAATGACCATCCCTATACTTTGTTGGATTATTTGATTGCTAGTGATAAAGAATCTGACAGTAAAGTAAAAAAAAGAAGTTTGACATCAGATTCTGCATCTGATGTTATTTATGAACCACGGAATAAGACATTAAATGCGAAAGCAAAAAGTAACGGGATCACCAAACTAAATCGTAATTGCAACGCATGAAAAATTATTTTAGTTCAGTCAAATAAATGAAATTCTCTCGTAACATTAAGATGAAGCCCTTGTTGCTTTGGCGATATTCAACTTCTACCTGTGAATGTATGAAAATATGGAGAATTTTAATATCTTAGTTCTGATTTATAATTTGTATGTTACGAAATGAATTTGATTAAAAAGTTGACAATAATTAGAAAGTGTGTAGCATTATTTTTGGGTTTTACATTGTTTTTAGGTCCGTTAGCATTTCATTTCTCAAGAGTCATTTCAAGAGTCATTTCTCGCCAAATGTAAAAATGTTGCTAAATCATCGCCAAATATAGTGTTACAATTCGATATGTTATGCACGCTAACGCGCATTTTGCCTGCTTTCAGAAAAGTTTTTTTTTCTTTCTAATGCAGCTGGCAAACACTTAGACAGCTTGGTCTTGGATGCCTTAAGGCAAGCGCTGCACAGACATTACGCACTTTGCATTACCCAGGGGGCGCGTGTAACTTGAAGATAAGCCACGGACGCGGAGTAACAATGCCCCTGCAACGCTCTACGATCATATTAGACCGGGACCTACGGTTTAAAGTGGATTCCGAACCACTACAAACATCCATGGCACCGCTGGGATTCGAACCCGATACCTGTGGTACCGAGCGCCAGAGCGCTAGTCACTCTGCCATTCAGGACCGCTCTCAGAAAAGTGCCATTGTGTATTTATTTTATTCATAACGAAGTGTGATAAATAATAAGTATATAAATATAAATAATAAATATATAATAACATATAATCTTCACATATAATACAGTTGAACTAAGCGTCAAATTTAAATCTTATCCTTCTCAACCTATGCATTCATTAATATAAATAAGTCTTATTAGCAGAATTAGAGAGTCACTATAACGGAATATTAAAAACTTTATTCGTGTCAATCTATACACAATAATTTTTACTTAATAGAAATGTTATTGTATTTTATAATTATATTTGTGGGCAAATTTTTCTATTTTTCAATTCCTTATATTAGCTCACACTCTCCCTATATACATCTCGTTCAAATTTTCAATCGTTCATAAAATACTTTTTATTCATCCACTCAAGTTCAAATACATTTTTTTTTTAACTTTTAGTGGATGACACTGGATGTTAATACAGTTTTTTCAAATATTCATTCATTAGTTAAATTTAATTAATTAATTTTAGTTTTAAGTTGCATATATCTACCAAATATATAAAAATATATATAAATATATATAAATTATTTCCCCAGATATTTCATTATTGGATGTAAGTGAAATATAAGACATCCAATACTCAGGGAAAAAAACTGAAACATATTTTAAACAATATTTTAAAGTTTGTTTTGTTATACATTCGCAATTGGAGTTATTCTTTATTCAATTTTATCATATCCCTACTAGATTTAGCTATTCAGATCAGTGGTTCTCAACCTAGGGTACGTGTAAGCCCACTGCTGATTGATTGAGGGTACGTGATACTAATATTAGTAATGGTGGAAAACCCCCACACACACGCAAAAAAAGAAAAGGAAGTAATAGGCTTAAGCCTAGCTATGGATTTATAACTGGTTGTTACCAGCTCCCCTTCACCGAAAATCATGTCGGGCGATTGAGCATGTATCTTACCCTTTTTCAATTCCTTCTATTAGCTCACACTCTCCCTATATATATCTTGTTCAAATATTCAATCGTTCATAAAATACTTTTTATTCATCCACTCAAGTTCAAGTACATTTTTTTTGAACTTGTAGTGGATGACACTTGATGTTAATACAGTTTTTACAAATATTAATTCAGTAATTAAATTTAATTAATTAATTTTAGTTTTCTTTAGATTTAAGTTGCATATATCTACCAATAGATGGCTCCAGATAAACTTAAAAAAATGAATGAAAATTATTTATAAAGGTCTTTCTGCAATATAATGAAAAAAAAAAAGTAGAAATTGACTTTAAAAATTTTTTTTTATATATTACTTGTGTTTTGTTCTTTTCGTGTCTTGCAATTCTTCTAGGACTTTTTCGAATCGTCTCAGAGGGTTGGCGCATTATATTTAAAAGTAAGCCATTATTTTAGTGTTTAATTCAGCTACAATGAATACTACTCTGTTTCAAGAAATTATCTTTATTAATGCGCCATTTAAATACTCCAATTGTAACTGGGCCTCCTCCTACACACTGCCAGAGCGCCTCTTGTGGCGTTCAGAAGAAATTGTCAGTAGGCATCGAGACTCTCACCCGAGAGGACGTACGATGCAACCGGTGCTGCTATTGAGAAAAGCGCAATTCCTGCCCTTCTGTTGAGAAACACTTACTTTACATTCTCCCATCCCAAGAGAAGTTATATTTAGCACAATCCTGTGCATTTATTGGCCTACAGACTTTCACCCAGAGAGGAAGTGTATTTCGCTATCCAGCGTGTACCTGAGTAACTTTATTTACAGTTTAGAAATGGAATTCTTCCAAGACTCTTTAATTAGAAGTTTTTAAATGTGTGTACATGTTGTGAGTTAAAAACATTGTTTGTATTTAATTGTGGTATGTCTTATGTCATGTTTACGTGATTGTAAATAATACTCGCTGGAAAATTAAAATAAATGTAGAAAAAACACAAGCTGTACTCTTCACGAGACGCAAAATTCTTCCGCCTAATGTTTTCCTATTTAACCAACGAATTAATTGGACTAACAATACTAAATACTTAGGAGTATACCTTGATAGTAAGCTAACATATTCTAATCATATTAACCACATTAAACGTAAATATAATATTTCTATACGCATGCTTTATCCATTCATTAATAGAAAATCCCTCTTATCCTTGGATAATAAACTAATTATTTACATGTACTATTTGCGTCCCATCATCACATATGCTAGCCCAGTTTGGGGTTCCGCTGCAAAATACCATATCAACTACATCAAAAGAATTGAAAATAAAATTTTAAGAATGATTACTGACTCTCCTTGGTATTTTAGGAATGATGTCACTGTCTTGCCCTCCCCTCTATTCAAAAATTCATGCTCAAGCTTGCAGAAAAATTCTATGCAAATCTTGAACACATCCTGAATGATGAAATACGTAATCTTCCGAGATACGATTTCCATCTTCCGGAAAATGCTAAACGCCCAAGGGCTGTTCTTCACAACTTGCAAAGCTCCTAGACGAACTGGCTCAGTTGTCGTCATGACCTCTGTGGTTTTAGTCTTCATTCCTAGCAACGAAAACCCCATCCTACTGTAGATTCCTTTTTAAATTTTGGATTCTTTAATTGTTCTGTTTATTTTATTAATTTTTGTTTTTTATTTTATTTTTCTCCTTGTTATTAGCTATTTTATTAATTTTTTCTTTGCTTATATTTTTAATATATATTTTAACATGGGAAATTGCTCTTAAATCACTTCACCTCCTTTTAACTATCAATGTTTTTTCCTTCACCAATGTTTCTCAGATGCAGATAGGAGTTTTAGGCCCCTTCGGGGCCAGGGCACTCCGAAATCCTGTAAAGACGACGGATGTAAATAAAGCTGTGTGTTCTGAAACCTGTGTCTCAACCCAACCACACCCAGATCCAGCTGCACAAACTAACGACAGTATGTTCTTCAGACAGCAGACAGAACAAATTACAAACGACGCACACTTCACAATTTATAAACATAAAAAGTTAGTTTTTGTTAGTGATTATCAAACGGCCCCAATTTTACATCCTTTTGTAATATTTTCATATAAAACTATTAAGAATGGGTGGTGAAACATCGTATAGAATAAATTATCGTATTGCTAAAAGCTGTAAATATCGCACACTAGCTAAACATTTGATATCTTGTATTGCTGTTCAGTGTATGTTCGGAGTAGACTTTGTCCGAAAAAGTAACAATATTGTAATTCAAATTAAATATTATTTCTTGAAGAATTAAGGACATATCTAAAGACATTGAATCTACAAGAATAACAAAAAAGAACAATGAGAAAAAGAACAAATGAATAGATGGATGGAAGCACGATTGTTTCCAATATCGCAATTTTGCTAGTTATTACAAAATATTTATATGATAATGTGATATATGGATATATTATACTAGGCCCTCCTCTCATTAAAATTACGCAATTGCTAGAATATATTTAGTGCTATTCAGGGTCATTTCTGTGAAAAAGGAGTTAGTTGCTGTAATGTTCGCACGGATGATGAAAAATCTATGTTTGGCTACTACACTCATGTCCATAAATTAAGGATAATGAAGTTCAGGCAAAGAAAGAGACAAAAGCAAAACAAATTTGACTTATTTGTAAAGTCTATTTATTAAACAAAAGGAAAAGGATTTTGTGTTGCCTTCCCATTGGAAATAAAAAAAAATATCTGTCTTCATCTGAACCTGGTTTTATAAAACTTACTTCAATGAAGCAAGTTCGAGGATCGCATTGAAATTCTTAAACGTTAACTCTTGAAAACTTTCCTACCAAATTAAAAAAATGTTATGAACTTTCATCTTAAGTTTATATGGTCCATTTGTTTTGATATTAGGCCATTAAAAAACTGGATTAAACTGTAAAATGTGAAATCAAAAATAAAAGTCATCAATTTGAGTCATTTGAACAATTTGATCGGTAACCTAAGAACATTATTACCTAACAAAACTAAACCGTTTTTTGTACATAGATAAAAGGATAAAGATCTTTATGAAAGAAAGAGAGTACTCATAAATGAAAAGCTTTATTTAAAGACACGGAATAGAAAATAAGCTGAGACACACTGATTTAAATAATCAGGAAAGGATTTGAATCTCAGTTGAAGGCAGTATTTTTCAAATATGAAATTGCATCGCTTTTAACAATCGTTTTTCTCATTAATTATGAAATGGTAATTTTGTATGGCATCATGTTTTGAACATCTTTTTTTATTTTGCATGGATGCTTTTATTGTTTTTTTTTATAAACTATATTAAATTCAGATGTAGCAAAATTTAGATTGGAAATTCAAATAATCTGCCTGAAGCGTTCAAGAAAGGAATAATGGCTTATAATAAAGACATTAGTTACAAAGCAGGCCTAGAGACTTCAATTAGAGATAACGCCTTGGGTTTAACAATAGATAGCAATGGCCTTGGGTTGATTTCAAAGTTACTGAACCAAGTAAATTCAACATTATTAACTCGCATTGAAGAAGAATACAAGGCTGTGAATAAAATGAATGGACACACCATCCAACTTATCGCTCATAATGTAGTCGACAAATATTTTGTAGGAAATTTGAAAAAATTTGCTTTATCAGAAGCTTTTAAGCAATTGGCTTTATTTCAGAGTGGTTGTATGACGTATGGCGGTGCTGAGTTAAAAGTTAAATCAAAGAAAAAAGAAACCTACCAAGAAGGTGTTATTAAAAAGAACACCAATCCTTTCAAGACAGGAGTTGCAAACCTGAGCTCAAAATGCCTACAGAGTTTAACACTTGATAGAGAAGCCAAGGATACGTTAGCTTTATGTGTATATCGATTCGGAAAGGAAGTAGCTAGCAAAGCAGCTGAAACTTATGGTCAAAAAAAAGATCTCCAACCTCTGGATTTAAAACACATTTTATCCCTATACTTTGAAAATAAAGCTTTCAATGCCGCTGTCAACGATGCGAATAGGTGTTTAGCTCTATACGAAAATGGTTTAATGGATTTCAAGCTGAAGAAAAGAACTATGTGGACTGGTGGTTTTTCTAAAGAGCAATTCGCGGATTGTTTCACTTCTGCTATCAAAAGGACATTTTTAGAAATTGATCCGTTGTCTCAACTACATTCAATGGCGTCAAAGTACCTGGGATTTTTTTTAACCGAGATTGCTGAGCATCTGGCAGATATAGCTGCAGAAATATGCCAGATAAAAAAAACTGATATGGGTGATGAAGAACTAGAACAGTCAGTTATAAGGGCATTTCCTCGTCAGCTCCAAGAACATGCTCTACTGAAGGCTACATCTGAAATCTCTGAATACAGCAAAGGAAACTTGAAATACGTAAGACGACCAAAGCGAACAAAACCACGATCGAGTGTTCGAAGAAAGGGTATAAAAGATGTCCAAGCGCAGAAAAGAAAGACGAAATCCAGACAGCCCTCAGCTAAAAGGAGAAAAACTTCCAGTTCCGCTCGTCAGAAAAGGAAAAGGTCCGAATCGAGAAAGTCTTCTACGACGATCCACAGAAGAAAAACGAAATCCAGACAGCCCTCGTCTAAAAGGAGAAAAACTTCCGCACATGAAAGACAGAAATTACGATTTGGTCCCTTTCTGACAGCCGTTGCACCACTACTTTTTAGGAAAATAGGAATATCCTTAGCGAAAGATTCTGTCTTGTATTTGAGTAACTTGCTTGAGGATGTCTGCCATGAATTAGCCTCAGTAAGCGCCCAAAAAGCTTCAAGATCTAAAGAACTAAACGCGGAGCGTGTCCACGCAGCTGTAAAAGAAGTGTTTGCAAAACGAATGTCTGAAAAAGCAGTATCACATGCAGCAAATACATTGCTTTTATGTGAAACAAATATCAGGAGAAAAAGGTAGAACTTGGTGTGGTAATAGATATGCTTAATACAATATATTTTTATGCAGCATCAACGCATTTTTATGCTTTTAATTATATAACAGATAGGCGTCGTAAACAAAGAATGATTGAGTTGAACATTGAAGATTACATCTGTTGGTCAATATAGCAATTCTACAATTTGTTTTGTTGAAAAATAGAGAGAAAGAAATTTACTTTGTTGACAATTAATGTAACCATAAATTTAGTCTTTGCTGTATGACAACATTTTAATAATCAATAAAAGAGACTTAAATTTTTTCCTGTTTTAAAGGTGTTTTTTGAAATTCTAAAGCAAATAAATTATTGTACACTTGATTTTTAATCAGAAATCATGCCAAAAATGTGAAATCTCTTGATTGAAAATTCGTATAATTATGTAGTTCAACCACTAATTATTGACCTACAGACATAATTAATTAATATTTGTTTTTTTAGGAAAGACTTGTCTTCTTCAATTTCTTCCTTGGGTTTAATTTTTGTCATTTAAGCATTTTTCAGTAATTTTTCCAGTCAGATTCATTCTGAGCATGCGCATAAGAGTGACAACAAACAGCAATGCCATCAACGAGATGAGAGTCAATGTGAATCATTAAATTCTTTAGCATTTTTATGTTAATCGGGCGCTATTTCGATTCGAAAGTGCAATTAAATCATCGCCAATCATAGTATAACGAATCACCATGTTTGGCACGATTCCTGGAGATTGGTTTAAATCCTAAGCACTTATGAACAAATTTTGTTTTGGTGTTTTGCTATCCTTTTTGATAGCTTATTATTTTTATTTGGTACTTACGTATTAACGCCACCGCAGCTACAGATTTGGCGGTTTTTAAGTGGCGCCAATCAACACTTAAAATTTTTGTGACAAATCATAAAATACATAAAACACTTTATTTAAAACCAAAACACTTTCAAAATTCAAAACACTTTATTTAAAAACAAAGTAGTCAATCGGATTTCGGTGGAAAATGGGCCGATAGAGTTTAACATAGATTCAAAACAGTCTCTATTTTGGCGCATTGGCAGCTCTTTATTGGCGCATTAGCGCAACTTTCGATGCGGTGGCGTTAATACGTAAGTAGCAATTATTGTTCTACCGACTTAATGAATTGATATTTGTTTTTTAGAGGGAACTTATTAACTTCAATTTCTTCTTTGAGTTTGAGTTTTGTCATTGAAACATATTTTAGTAATTTTTCCAATCAGATTCATTTTGAGCATGTGCATAAGAATGACAAACCAACAGCGATGTCATCAAAGATATGAGAGTCAATGGGAATCACTAAATTCTTTAGCATTTTTCTGTTAATCGGGCGCCATTTCGATTCGAAAGTGCAATTAAATCATCGCCAATCATTATAACGAATTACCATGTTTGGCACGATTCCAGGAGATTGGTTTAAATCCTAAGCACTTATGAACAAATTTTGTTT
Organism: Caerostris darwini; assembly: GCA_021605075.1. NCBI lineage: Eukaryota > Metazoa > Arthropoda > Arachnida > Araneae > Araneidae > Caerostris > Caerostris darwini. The sequence continues at coordinate 310,206 of BPLQ01009992.1, forward strand.
TGGTGTTTTGCTATCCTTTTTGATAGCTTATTATTTTTATTTGGTACTTACGTATTAACGCCACCGCAGCTACAGATTTGGCGGTTTTTAAGTGGCGCCAATCTACACTTAAAATTTTTGTGACAAATCATAAAATATATGAAACACTTTATTTAAAACCAAAACACTTCCAAAATTCAAAACGCTTTATTTAAAAACAAAGTAGTCAATCGGATTTCGGTGGAAAATGGGCCGATATAGAGTTTAACATAGATTCAAACAGTTTCTATTTTGGCGCATTGGAAACTCTTTATTGGCGCATTAGCGCAACTTTTGCTGCGGTGGCGTTAATACGTAAGTAGCAATTATTGTTCTACCGACTTAATGAATTGATATTTGTTTTTTAGAGGGAACTTATTGACTTCAATTTCTTCTTTGAGTTTGAGTTTTGTCATTTAAACATATTTTAGTAATTTTTCCAGTCAGATTCATTTTGAGCATGTGCGTAAGAGTGACAACAAACAGCGATGCCATCAAAGAGATGAGAGTCAATGGGAATCATTAAATTCTTTAGCATTTTTTTGTTAATCGGGCGCCATTTCGATTCGAAAGTGCAATTAAATCAACGCCAATCATTATAACGAATTACTATGTTTGGCACGATTCGTAGAGAAAGGTTTGAATCCTAAGTACTTGTGAACAGCTTTTGTTTTGGTGCTCTGCTATACTTTTTTGATAGCTTATTATTTTTATTTTATTTATTTATCCAACGCCAGTCTGGGGCTGTTCAGCCATACGACGTCAAGACTCATTGTATCATTCAGTAACGTCATGATGCACATCGATAAGCTCAATGCAGCTCTGCAGGTGATTGCCGTCCATATTGGCCATCCGACATATCGGGCAGATCTCATTCGAAGCCAAACGCTAAACCAATTCCAGGTGCATAGGAATATTGACACCTGTCGCAATTCATTTCCACCTTTTATTGCTGCTCAAGTCCTTGAGGCGTTTGCTGGTGAAGTTGCCGATGGCTGTAGTGATATGGTTGCATGCGCACCTAAGTGGACAGTGGTAACTCCGGTTGGTTGGATTCAGCACTACGCTTCGACGTGACATTGGGTGCCTCATTACCAGGGACTCTCAGATGACTAAGAACCCATTGAAAATGTTGTTGTTGTGACTAATCCTCAATGTCTTGCAGTGCGGGACGGACATGCCATGAGTGATCTATTCATTGATGGAGGGAAAGGGACAGCTTCTGTTGTGATGGAGCACCTGTAGGTAGAAGTCTGACTTTTGCTCCGTGAAGCTCTTAAGGTCATATGAGACCGGGAACTATGGCTTAAAGTGGATTCCGAAACCACTACAAACATCCATGGCACCGCCGGGACTCGAACCCGAAACTTGTGATACCGAACGCCAGAGCGCTAGCCACTCGACCATTCAGGCCCATTAAAAATATAGAGCCCAGCCGCTGGTGAGCAGTTCTCTCCAGCTTTGTGTGGCACTGGACTGTGCGCTGGCAATCTGTTGGGTTGTTGCTACTTAGTGCTGAAATGGCCGCCTGGGAATCAATGAAGAAAGCCCTTCTCAGGGGTAGATCAAGAGCCAGTAGTTGTTTAGCAGCCACCTGGACTGCATATATAGCTTATTAATAATTGCCTATTTTCGGTTATTTTTTGTCTGATTCCTTAGCTTGGCTCGATTTATAAATTTTCGCCAGTTGTTTTCGCCAATTTTCGCCATTTTCGTTAAATTTTCGCCAAGATGTAAGTGTTATTTACATATTTTAGGCCGATGAAAAAAAGGAAGACATATTGGCATATTTCTTAAAAGGAAGACATATTGGCGCTTAACAGTGAAAATTCATACGTAAGTATTTTATTTTCAGTATTTTAAGTGTTATTTTTAATTTGTATTTCTCTATGATCTATTCATGGATGGAGTTGGCGGGACATCAGATAAGTAAATCTGGCATTTTAAGCGTTTATCACGCCAAATATTGTGACTTGCATTACAATTGGCAAAGAATTGGCGATGTTTTTATATTTGGAAGGAAGCTCGAAGTAGTGTCCTGCTAACAGAGATATACCAATAATTTTATTTATATTAATAAATGCTGATAATGTTATTATGTACATAAAACATATAAATCCCGCCACCTATTGTGACAATTACATTACAATTGGCAAGGAATTGGCGATGTTTTTATATTTGGCAAATATGTACGAAGCACGTTCTTGCTAACAGAAATGTATCAATAATTTTAATTATATTAGTAAATTCTGATAATATTATTATGCACACAAAACATAGTAATAAATCACCCCAAATATTGTGACAATTACATTACAATTGGCCAGGAATTGGCGATGTTTTTATATTTGGCAAGAAACACGAAGCAGTATTCTGCTAATAGAGATGTATCAATAATTTTATTTATATTAATAGATGTTGATAATGTTATTAAGCACATAAAACATAATAATAAATAAAAATAAAGTTAGGAATATTTACAAATGAAATTTTAAGATATATTCAATTTCAAATCATTAGTACATTAAATATATTCTCTTGCTAAAGTTTAGATGTACTGTATTTAAGAAGGCCACTTTTTGGTAAGACATTTTTACTGCTGATTGCTTTGCATTTATTAAAAAAATTAGCTCTTCAACAGAGTTGCACAAAATTGCAACTTCAAATAAATAAATAAATAGTAACTATACATTGAAATAACAAAATGAATTTCAAACAGAAGTAAATTGATCACGAAATAGAAATTACACTCAATATTGCTTTATGTAAAGGAAAATACGAAAGGGTCCTACAGGGTGATTGTAATGAAAGTCCCCCTTTCAAAATGCTGTAAAAAAAGAACCACTCATCACAATGAGTTCAAATTTGAACTGAAGATACTTGAAGAAGTGGGAAACGGTACGGTATCAAAAAGAGTTCCAAAGTGTATTAATAGATGGCGCTGTAAGCAGCATAAGGGAAGTAGTGACGGCTGCCAGTGATATTTTGAATCAAAATTACAACATATTTGGCATGAGTTGCACATTAAATCAACTGTAGTGTTCAATGTGCTTGATTGCTTCGATTTTTTGACGGAAAATATAACTTCCAAGTCATTCGGCAGTTGTGAAACTGTAAATGGAAACCCATCCACCATGGCAAGGTCATATGTTTTTAACTGTTTTTTAGACATTTTTAGACATGCTGTTTCCCTCCCAAGTTTTTAACAATTTGTTTATAAAATTGTCCAAAATTTTTATAACTCCATTCCAATTATTAATAATTCTGTTTTGAATGATCTAAGCAACTGGGTTTACAACATTTCTGATTTCAAAAATCGCAAAAGAACTCGTGCTGTTCTGAATATTATTCATTAACGCTTCGATATCTTCCTTTCCGAATTGCCATGTGTTTCCGCCCTCTCCCTGGCAACACACCCAAATCTCCAGTCTCTTTTAATTTCATAACCAGCTTCTTCAATCATGCCATCTTCAATGGATTCCTGCACATGTCAACATTGAGGGCAACGAATGCGCTGTCTCTTTAGCCAAAGAAGCCAGGGACAATGACCAACCCAGGACTACCATCACATTTTCAGATGCTAACGCAGTTGCCAAAAGCCGACTAATTCCTCATAACTTTAAGAAACCACTCATCACGGACTTCAACTGCCCTAGGAAGTTGACATCATTTATTAGCAGACGCAGAACTAATCATTACAGAGGGATGAAGATTCTCCCAGACAAGACCAGGGAATACATCCCCTGCAGAAATTTCCCCAACGCTTTCCTTACACCTAAGCACATTCTTTGGCCAGGATTCCCTCCCCATGTTTTGCAACTGGGTATGGTGCCAATCGAGGCCAACTTAAGAGAAGTCCCGTATAGTGAAGCGGTGCCATTACTAGCGGCCGCTATCGTGAAGACTTGATCTAACTTTGATATTTATATTTATATTTTAAATGCATGGGCACGATAACAACAACAGCAAACCGTTCTTCAACATGGGTCCTTTTCGCAATCCCTTTAAATGACGATATTCACGCAATGCAGCTAAGCTATTGCTGGCTTTTTGATAAAACAGTTTTATCAATAAAGCTCGATCTTTTTTTTGTAAGGGCATGATTAACGTTGACAAAAGTACGTAGAAAGATTTTATGGTTCTGACTGCAAATCTCTTCATAGACTAATTTGCATAAGGAATTTTTGAAAATTGCGCCCTGGTGGTCAAAATTTGAACTATTTTTTATTGCAAAAATCTTTTCCCCATGGTCCATATACCGTATATATACTAAGTTTCATCAAAATCCGTTAGGCAGAACGTTTTCTAGAGGGATCTGAATAGGGTCACTTTAATTATAACACACCCTGTATTTAAAATATTTCATAGCAGTCTCAAATTTAGTTTATTTTAGATACAAACTAGATTTTTTTTTAAAAATAAAACTTGATTAAAGCACGATGATCATGATCTCATATTTTTGTGTTTCTTAGCAATTTCCACCGTTAAGAAAATTTGTTATTTTTAGTTCAAAATTATAGAAATATCTTTATAATTTGGGAAGATTTAAAGTGCAACTAAAGAATTACAGTTTAGTTCAATCAAGAATTACCTTAATTTTTATTACCTAAATATTTATTTATTTAATAAATATTTTATGCCTTCCTTAAACGGCTCAAAATTTAGTTTAAAAAATGTTCTCGTGGGCTGATTGACCAACATTATGTATGCGTATGCCAATTTCGTTCACGTGATATTTATTTTGTTACAGGAAACTGATGCTTTTATAAATCAGCAACATTCAAAAAAGTGCTATTTATTTAATTCCAGTATGTACTTAAAGAAGTGCTACTGTGCTTTACAAGATATGCTTGGTGATTGTATTTGAAAACATACGCACATTTTAGTTGGAACATGGTAATAAGAGAATACTTTTCGAAAATGATGAAAATAAACATTACTCATAAATTTAAGTGATATGATTAAGCATAATGTTTGTTTATTTTTGTAGGCCGATCGAAAGGAAGATCTAA
>BPLQ01009997.1:0-10741 GCA_021605075.1 Caerostris darwini
AAATTTAGCATATATGAAGCCCGAATGAATTACGCGACTTGTACCTACTTATTTTAATCATTTACAAAATAACTTGCTTAATTGATCCTTAACGTCTCGGCCTATATTAGGCTTATAACGGCTTCAAGAAGAGAGTCAATTTTGGGTTCATGGGAACACTTTAATTTTGGTTTACAAGCACTATATATATATATATATATATATATACAGAACTCTGGGTTATTATACAAAGAAATAAAAAATTTAATCACGTGCACTAGTAAATCACAAGTACAGTTCACTCCAAGGTCGGAGATTTTCAGAGTTTTCGAGTCCATGCCAAATCTAATTGCCTGGTCTACGGTGGATCTTATTTATCCCATGAAATGATACACGAAACCACAAGGGTGAAAAATAGTTAGAAACTCCTGTCTATTCAGTCACATCAGATTTGGTTTGGTTTGTCGCTCTACGGTCATCTTGTGCACACTTTGGGGCTAAACAGACCGGGACCTACAGTTTAATGTGGATTCCGAACCACTACTACTACTACTACACCACACCACATCACTGTGCCTAGAGCTTAGTTGCCCCTATACAGTTTGGGAATGATGCGGGTGAAAGGAAAGGACGCACGATGGAGGCAGAAAAGTTTTGCAAAATTCACTTTTGGAGGTACAGAAGCTGAACAATGGGGAAAATTCATACAAGAACAGAACTAAATGTCAAAAATTTAAAAAGGAGGAATATGAAATGCGAAAAATATAAAAACGTTAGGAAAGAGATTTTAGAGAAAAAATTAAAAGCAATATGATACAATAAACACTACATAAGAGATTATACAAATCACAGAGCTGAAGGAATATTCATCAAATCAATTATCGAATTTAGAAAATCTTAATAGCTAATAAATAAACCGACGGTAGGAGCAGTTGCTGCAAAATTATGGACAAAGATAATAAGAGAATTAAAAAAAAAAAAAAAAAAAAAAAAAAAAAAGGAGATATTACATAAGAGATAAATATGCTAGGTATATAACTAGAAAAATGGTATTCACATCAAAAAATTTTTGATTTTGCAATTTGAAGTCTAATAATGAAAAAAGAAAACGAATTGTTTCAAATATAGTGTGCCCTAGAAATATGCTGTTGGACCCACTTAAATTATATACATTATAATACAAAATTTCCCTTGATACATACACAAGCATAGATTATTTTGTAAAACAAATTACTTAAATATGCAAACATAGGACGGTTATGTTACCTTAAATATATACACAAGCAAAGATTATTTTATAAAGTTAATTACTTTACATGATTCATAATTATAAAATATTTTAACAGCGAATTACCTTAATATTCTAACACAGTATATGCAAACACTTAGATTATTTAAAAAGTAAAATTACTTAAAATATACACCCAAAAAAAAAAAAAAAAAAAAAAAAAAAAAATAAAATATATATATATATATATATATAGATAGATAGATAGATAGATATACACACACTTAAGTCTTTGTGAGAAGCAAAACTAGAAGTATATACACATGATGAGTAAACACATGTCAATTTCTTTATAAAGCAGGATTACTCTGTTTATAAATACATTCACACACGCACAGAGTAAGAAAAATATATATATATGTAGAAAAAGGAAGTATGCTACTAAAGATTGTTAAAAAGTTGTGTACAAAATATTGTTTCACACTTAGTCCGGGATAAGTAAGATTTGATTTTTACAAATAAAGTTTATCATGCTTCGGATTTTGAGTCGAGACCCTTTGCATTTTAAGATGTTAATCTTCCATTGATTCCGAACCACTGACAAACAACTATGCCACTGCCACTATTCGAACCTGAAGTCTGGGATACCAAAGGCCAGAGCACTAGCCAATTGGCCACCAGGCCGCCAAACATTTCAGAGAAAAAAATAAAAATAAAAAAAGAACAATGCTTCTGTCGCAGAACTCTCACCTTCAGACAATCGCTGATTTCACGACTCTCATTACACACTGAATATCTATTATTAAATTTGAGTGAAAGTTTGTTCTAATTAGTATAAAACACTAATTGCATGTAATATAACTACATACAATACTACTTATTCGCTGTCAAATTTGATTGATGAGTTGTTATTTGTACTTGACAAAGAATATATATTCATTTCTCCTGGTAATGAAATTCCAAAACTACAATCTACTACTGTGGCCAAAAAGTAAAACCAATTTTAAATTTAAATTTCCTGGCATATGGAATTAAATTTTTTTTTTCTTTCTTAGGTTGTTGGCCCTGTCCTTGACATATGTGTGGAATTTCACGTCAAAATATTCATTAGTGTTTGAGTTACGCTTGGCTTTGTGAGATACTAAAAGTGATTTCGGCAATTTTTGAAATAATTATAGTATAGAATGCTACAATCTATAAATTAATTAAAATTGTGAATTTCTACAAAAAAATTGATTTCTACAATATTTTTTGCAATAAAAAAATCACTCCTGCTGTTGATTTTTCAGAAGCCTGTGCTCTTTATTCTCCATTGAACATTTTCTCATAAAATTAGATTTAAAAAATAATTATAAAACAACCAAAACCAAATAAGAATTTCTTTTTCCATGCATTCTAACCCTCAAAACTAAAAATCGTAATATTCCGTACTTCGAACTCTTTCAAAATGAAAACGATATATTTTTTTTTTCCATCTGCTATCAATCACACCCTGCAGTGATTGGCTGGAAATCGGGAAGATCGTCAAAATCAGCTGTTGCCATAACCGCATTTATAACCTTTGGTTGCGTCTTTTCGAACCTTTATTAAATTACTAACATTTCTTCAAATCATTTATGTAATGGAGGAAGCATTACTTCATGGAAGAAAAAAATAAAAAATGAATAAGAAACGGTGTACCAAAAAAATGGCGATATTAAATCACACAAAACGTTTTATTGACTGAAATGGAATACTGTTATGAATTAGATTCAATTTTTGAGAGTTTAGTGAGGAGGTATAAACGAACTGTTGATTGGATTTGATTTTTATTTTTTTTCTAAACTCATGGTTTAGACAGCTTTCACGTGAATTTATTTCCGTTTGAAGGCATCATATTGTTTAATTCATTTATTTTATGTTTGCATTTTGAATAATCAGAAATGAAAACATATCTGTTTGTTAGTAAAAGCAAAGAGTATTTTATTTGTGAATACTCATTCCAATTTCAGAAATAATCATCATTCAGAATTCAAAGTAAACAATTTGTTTTTGCAAGAAAATATCGTTTGACTGTTTAATGAAACAAATATGGCGACGAGCATACTAGTTTAAAACGGATTATTGCAGAAACAAAAATGTTTATAAACTCGTTATACAATTTGTTTATTTGAGAATAAACATTTCTTCTCCTAGCATTAAGAGAATGAAATCAAGCATAAAAAAAATCAAATACTTTAAAAAATTTAATTGTTAGATAATGAAATTGTATTATTGTAATATTAGTTACAGTATTCATTTATTCCTATTTGAATTAAATGTATGTAATGCATCGCTAAAAAACATTGAATATATTTTGCTCCAGGCGATTATTTATTTTATATTGTGATATGTATTTATTTATTACTTAATATACATTTTATTGATAAAATTTAAATTATTATTCAGTAAAAATAAATAAATTGAATTATGTTCATGTTAATTAAACACAATTCAAATGAACAATTATTTCGCAATAATTTAATTTATAAAATAATTATATTGTTAGTTTGATAATGTAAGCTTAATACATAAATAATTAATAATAAAAAAATAATTAATAAAATATAAAAAACATATTAAAATCCTTATTTTCTAAATTGGCTTAAAGCAATTAGCACGAGTACAAGTAGAGCACAAGTAAAAGCAAAAGACACGTTTAAAAATGAGATAAATCATAAATCAGACGTAGCACTGTAGTGAAGATACAAACTTGATTCAACAACTAAAACTCTACTAAACAAAACAATTGAATCACCTCAACATCTTCCTCTTTCGTGCACAATCGAAACATGGCTAAATTAACTTGGCCAACTAACTCACACACTTATATAGGCTTAGCCGGTAGTTTCGTCAATATTTGACACTCTCATCTTCCGAAACAGCAGTTTTCCGACTACTCAATTCTTCCAATCTCGCGAGTTCTCCCAATTATTTGTATTACGTATTACGTTGTTTGGTAACAAAATGTTATGAATTCTAATTTCGATTATTTTTCCGAACGACAAGTTGCTTCCGCTTTGATAATTTATTCTATTTAGATATCCTCGGACCGTGTCACTACAACTGGAGCATTTATTTGCTCAGACTTAATTGAAACGAACCTGCGTCGAGACTAGTAAAATGGCGACAGACGGTTTTCATGGCGATCGAAAGTCGTGAATCTTTAAAGAACAGTCCGTTACAATTAATTGGTACACAGTGCGGTACGAAATGTTTTTTGCATGTTAAATCTTGAAGAACGTGAAGTAATGAAGTAATTAAATTATTCATAGCTAATTAGAAATTGCATTATTTATTTTGATTTTTTCATTTATTTAAGCCAGGTTTTTACAGTAAAAAAACAAATGCACATTTATTTAATTTAAAATTTATTTGTTTGTAAGTTTTGTTTAAAATTTTCAACTTATAAATTGATTTAATGTGAAATACATACATTGATATGAGATCTATATATTGATTTAAAATGAAGGATACAATTAATTTAAAACAACATTTTTACATTTTATTAAAAATTGTGGTAGTATTTAACTTATACATGCTTTATATTTTAATATAACATGTACCAACAGTACGTAAATTTTTTTTTATTCTTTATCTTCATTGTAGAATACTAAAATCTGTCAAAAAGCACTTTTTGTATGAAAAAAGGAAAGCTTTATAGTTTGATACAATATGTACCAGAAGTGTGAAAAAATATTTTTATCCTTTATTAAAAAAAAAAAAATCCGTACTCTAGGAACTCAAAGGGCATCAAAGATTCATAACTTCCAAATTCATCAAATACAATCTCTTTAAAATTTTTGCTGGAGATATCACAAAAATATCTGAGAAGAAAAGATCTACTAACTTACCATGTAGCTATAACTCTTTGGCACTACAGCCCTTGTTGGATCATGGCCGTCTGCCTACTGGCAGATTACGAAACAGAAGATGTTTTTCTTTGTACGGGATAGAATTTTCAACACTATGTCCAACGCTCTACCGCCAAATTAGACTGGTACTTACGGTTTAAAGTGGATTCCGAACCATTATAAATATCCATGACACCTCCGGAACTCGAACCAGAGGCACCGAGCGTCTAGTCATTCGGCCATCAGACCCTAATGTAGCTCTAAAAGTTAATAAAGTAATTAAGTAAGTAAAGTAATAAGTAAGTTAATATTGTAAGACATTTTAGACTTCTCTTAGTGTGTGCTATTCATATTCGATTTTAAGTCATGTAGGGGCAAAAGCTGGAATATACTGAATCAGTTCCTTCATATATGTACAAGGCACTATAGTTTAACAAACACTTTAGTTCACATAAACACGCATGAAAAGATCCAATAGATCCGGATAGCGAAGAGTATCCATTAAAAATTCCATACTCTTCAGATTAATCGAGTATTTACACTACATAAAAAAAGTAGAAGGACACTTGATTTTGTAACAATAACCAAAAAATATTTAACTTTTACTAAAATGTTTTATTAGAAACATTTTACAAATATTTCAAAAATACAATTTTAACATCAGAATTATGATATTCAAACATAAAATAATAATGGCAACAAAAATAGTTTCTCTTTTTTGAAACTTTGTAAAAAAAAGTAGAAGGACAGCATTATAGTGAATGAAAAAATAATGATTTTAATAAGGAAATAAACTTCCCATTGGCCTTTATAACTTCAAATATTCTGTTTGGAAGTGAATTGTATAGAGATTGAACTTCTGTTTGACAAAAATTGCCCCACGAGTCATTCAATGCTTCTCGAAGCTGAGTTATCGAATCAAATTGCCTTCCATCAGCATAAACTCGACGAACTAGCATTGCCCAGATGTTTTCCACTATATTAAGGTCATGACTTTTGGCTGGCCATGGTAAAACATCCACATTATTTGTTATGAACCAATTTTTGACTCCAGTCGCGGTGTGAATGGAAGCTCCGTCCTGCTGAAACTTCCACTCTTCACCCCTCCAAGTCAGAGCCATAATTAAGAAGCTCGGAATTCAGCACTTGAATGTAGTCTGTATGTTTTTGGCTACCATTTAAGAAAACCAGACTTGTCCTTCCTTCGTATCCAACAGCCAACCAAACCATTAAACTCCCTCCTTCCATTTGTCGTGTTGAATAGTATTCGTCTTCATTTCCCAGACAATGCCAGTAGTGCTGATATCCGTCTGGACCGTCTAAGTTAAATTTCTTTTCATCGGAAAATATCACACAAGCCCATTCTGTAGTCCAGGACATGTGCTCTTTAGCCCACGCTAAACGGTTATCAATGTGAGCTTGTGTCCACTTTGGATGATGTTTCCGTTTTTTTGAAAATGAATTTTTTAGATCTTTTAATATAGTTGTAAACTGTTTGTTTCGTCACATGATTAAGTCCTGCTTGATTTCTTGCCTTTGAAACACTTCCTTTGTTTTTCTTAAGCATACGAACAAGTTTTCTTTCATCACGTGGTGTTAACTTTTTCGGTCTACCAGTCTTCATTTTCTTTCCATTTTTATACGGATTTCTGATAAAGTTTTAAACTGTATTGAGGCTCACCTGCAACAATCGAGCAATCTCTCTGACACCTTTGCCATCATTTTGATATGCGGAAATTTTGCCTTTTTGAAAATCGTTAAAAGTTATTCCTTTAGGCGTTTCTGAGAACGGAGAAACAGCGTAACTTCTAAACAAATTAGATTTTTTTGACAGAAAAGGATAAAACAAAGTACAAAGTCACTATTTAAGTAAAGAACAACTCACTAAATTAAATATATTAGCAAGTGTCCTTCTACTTTTTTTTTTGCGCATCGCAAATTATATATACTAATTTTATTATTAATATTAGTGGTAGATGTTTAATTTTTGCCTAAAATTAAAAAAAGGATCATTAAACTAAATCTGTATAAATATCTGGTAGTTAGGAGAGAATAAGAGATATTAATTGGCAAAAAAACACTGTCCTTCTATTTTTTTTTTACGCAGTGTAGTATCATTTCGATGTAATACAATCATTTATATAATCTTACAATGAAACATATGAAATGTTGAGTTATATTTAATTTAGTAAATACATTCTGTCTAACCATTTAATAATGTGTACAGAAATTCTAGAATGTCCAGTATATCTTTAGTAATTCTGCAAAGAAACCAAAGCATTTTAAATCACAATTTAAGAATAAAAAAATAAATTCATTATGTTAATCATACGTCATGAATCTTTAAAAATTATAATAAAAGTTCAGACAGATTGATTGAATATCTCCAAACAATCTAAATTGTTAATACTGCCCTATCATTTCATTACAGCGCCGAAGAAAACAACGATGCCATTTACCGATTTCTCTTAATCTCTCTTAATGAAACTTGCAGAAAACAACAAGAAGCGGCAATCATCCGCCCGCAAGCAATATCCGGAACATAAGTTTCTGTCAGCGCAGATCCCGGGTGATGTGATGAAATGCAGACAATTCCACTCCTGTCCTTCTCCCGGAAGAAAAGCATCGCTCCTGTTTCATCAAGATCCAGAAACGGAAAAAGAGAAGGAAAAAAAAAAAAGGAAAATTGGAGCAGAAGAAGAAGAAGGAGATTTATTGTTCGATTGCTGCGCCCAGTGGAAGGCCCCAAACTAGCTCCATGGTTAATTCCTCTTTGATTGACGACGGCTATTTGCTGTTTTATTGCATAGACATATCAGCCGATTCCTGGATGGATCGCTCTTCTGGAATGCTGACCTTTACACAGGGCTGTATTGGAAGAGGCCTGTGACGAAATGGTAGGGAAATCGAACTGCAGTGGATAAAAATGGTTGTTTCGAAATATATTAATAAATAGGTTTATTTAATTGCTGAAAATTTCTGTGAATATGTAAAGAATTATTTGACTTTAATCAAATAGAATACAAATACTCTATTTAAATAATTTATTCCGTTTAGTTTGTTCTGAAGAAAAGCCTTGTTTTATAATGCTCAAAATATACCCACTATTAAATAAAAGAAAATCTATCTTCAAACTGGCATTCTTAACAACAAAAGTGTTGCTGTGGTGGCAGTGTTAACTGGTGAACTCTTTTCTAAAGTTAAGAAAATTTATAGTGTGTCATATTAAAGATATTCCAGTACTGTTGGTGTAGTAGTTGTGTTTGAAATTTAATGTGATGAAATTGATGGGGTTTTTTATCTGTATATATCTTTTGTAAAGGGTTTTTACTTGTATTTCTTAATAAAGATGTGGAGTTTTATTAACCAGTGTGCTTTTGAAATCAAGCATTGAATTTACTTTATGAAAATGATCAAAATAAAAAAAATTAAATTAGCTTACCTAGTTCCTAAACAGGTATCGATGACTACTATGACTGTGTTTTGCAAAAATCCAAATAACTGTATTTTTAAAAATAATTGCGGTGTATATCTCTTATAATTACTTATAATTTAAACTGGGCCATAGATTTGGCTTGACTTCATCTCTATTATGCCGAATCTGCAAAATTGCGAAACAGTTGAACACATTTTGCTTCAATGCTTACAATATGTAGAACCAATTACAAACTACAAAACGCTTTTGAATATAAAGTTATTTCTTACTTTTGGATATTTGATAAATCAGAGGATGCTTATTATTAGACAACAACGATACTTCAATTTCTTCAAAAAGTTTCGTAACCCTGTAAGCTATGGGTTACCCTCCTTTTTCTTTCTGGGATTATTATTTCTTATTCAATTTTTATTTCAAGTAATAGTTGTACTTCATATGTTCTAATAAACTTCCAACGGTTAATATATTATGATCTGAAGTTTTATCAATTATTTTTCTTTTTCACACCTAATCTTATTTTTATTCTTTTGGTTGCTAGAAAGTACGAGTAACAATTCTTTTGCTTTAAATGGGATTTGTAAGTCATCACAGACAATGAATACAGCAATTTCGAGTTTTACAGCAATTCGCTTATAAAGGTTTCATTTTCTTTTTAGTCAAATCTTGTTATATGCAGTACTTTAATCAACATTTGGATAAATTTAGATAAAAGAGCATCAACGACGATACATCTCAAAGTAAAATGCCAAGTCAAGTCAAGTTAAATTGTGTAGTGTATTTCATTTTTTGGAACACTATAGTTCGTTAAATTGTTTAAATAACAACATTTTAAGGAAAATTTTTCAAAAAGTGAGGCAATAATAATGAACTTCACATTTATTCGATTTAAAATAAAACTGGATTATATTGCCCAAAATTGGATTGTAATTTTGAATTCAAGCAGTAATATATGTAATATTGATCACAGCTGCCACACTACTATCCAGATAGCACTTAGGAAATCCACTGAATCCCCCCCATATTAACAGATAGGAAACATAATGAGATACGGTAAGTGCAAATCCATCCAGAAGGGAACTTCATCTGAAAGCTGTTGATTCCGTCCGACCGGTGGTGAGATAACACAGGATTCGGATCACAGACCCGGACACCGAAATTATTATAAATCCGGTTTTCCCGTCTTATCTGCTCACTCCGTGATTATGTCTGAAGACCGTGCTTAATTCATTCCAACTACAATGGGGGTCAAACCGCCCAGGATTCAGGAAAACAGGAAATACGGCCGTTGTTACCGGGGAGTAAAATACCGGCATTGTTGCAAACTTTACATCCAGCTTTAAATATTCGTTCACGGAAGGGTTGAGGTGATAACACGGATTGTCCGGTTTTGGGGAAGAAGGCTGTTCCGTTTGCTACTAAGAGCAACAGTGATATGTTGGCTAATGGGAAAATGGAAGAAAAAAATATATCTTCTGTTTACTCGTAGTAATTAAAAAAGGATGTATTTCCAAAAAGTTTTGAACAAATTGTAAAAATTTTATTTTATAGTGCTTAGGAAGATATGGGTTTATATTTATCCATGTTTAAAACTGCTTGCGGTAGGGTTGGTTGCATTAATATTGTTTGTCGTCTCTGAAAAAAAGATTGTTGAGTCGTTTTCTGCTTAAAACGATAATGTGTACTAGATAAAAAAATAATTAAACTATTTTTATTCGTAAATTCGTAGTTTTTATATGTATGTGATGCATTGCTAAAAAACATTAATTACATTGTGCTGAAAATGATTATTTATTTTATATTGCGATATGTAATTTTTTATCATTTATATACTTTTTATGGATTAAGTTTAAATGATTATTTTTTTTCTAATGTAGCTGGCGAACTCTTAGACAGTTGTCTTTTATGCTTTAAGGTAAGCGCTGCACCGACGTTACTCACTTAGCACTACCCAGGAGGTGCATGTAGCTTGAAGATAAGCCACTGACGCGGAGTAACACTACCCCCGCAACGCTCTAAGATCCTGTTAGACCGGGACCTATGTTTTGAAGTGGATTCCGAATTTCTACAAACATCCATGGCACTGCCGGGATTCGAACTCGAAACTTGTGGCACTGAGCGCTAGCCACTCAGGCCCTAGTTTAAATTATAATTTAGTAAAAAAATAATAAACTGAATACATAAAAAGAATAAACTGAAATAGTGAAATATACATGCTTTAGTTATGAG